>CAJHQP010002179.1:0-91992 GCA_905132765.1 Moricandia arvensis
ATTGACCGATAAGGAGGGTCTCTGTAGGAGATGATGTCCCGTCACTGTCCGTAACCAGTACGCCGAACCACAACGACCGCTCGGAAAAAAATCAATCGCCGGCGATCGAAAACGACGGCTCCCCCAACGACATTCTCTCTTCTTCAAGCAAACTCTGTTATTTATTACAGTAGAGATCTCACATATCACACACCCCTAATCGTCTTCGTCGTATACATCTCAATCTCCGGTAATTTCAATTCCCCTGAGATCCTCGATAATGGTGGATCCGGGACCGATTACGCCGGGTCAGGTACAAAGTTGAGGTCTTGGCACATAAAGATGGAGTCTTTTAAGTGCAAAGGTTTAACCCTTTGAGTGAAATTTTGGTAGGTATCTTTCCTGGTTGGAGTGATCCCAATATTTATCGGTTGGATATACTCGGAGCTACTTGAGTACAGGAAGTATCTCGTTCCCTTGAAACCGTAAGTTCTTCTTGCAGTAACGTTGTATGTTGTTGTTGTCTTCCTCTGTTTCAGTTTAGGTTTTGATTGGAGTTGCTTTCTTTTGATGCAGTCACTCGGATAATAATTTGGTTGAGTTGGGAGGCGTAGCAGAGAAAGATGATGACAAATCTGATTTATTGGAGGGAGGTCTTGCTCGTTCTGCATCTGTAAGGTTTCATAACTCATCCATCAAAACAAACTTATTCAGGTTGGTTCTTCTACCTTATTATTTATTTTTATTACAAGTACTCTCCAGGAGCTCTCATGCTAGAGTTTCTATGATTTATAGGTTCTTGAGTATGGAAGATTCGTTTTTGCTGGAACACCGAGCGACCTTGAGAGCAATGTAATTCAAAATAACCTCAACAAGTGATAATATCTCTGTTTACTACCTTAGTTAACAGTCACAGTCATACATAGGTCGGAGTTTGGGGCAATCTTAATATATTTCTATATCTGTGACCGCACAGAATTGCTTGGAGATTCAACCAAGGTATCCACATGAAGAATATCTACTTCGATATTTGAATGCGTTGCTTATACTTCTTGGTTTCCTTTCACAGAATTACAACCGAGACCTTTTCATTTTTCTCTACGCTCTTCTCATCATAGTGTCAGCCATGACATCTCTCAGAAAGCACAATGACAAGTCACCCATCAGTGGGAAATCCATTCTTTACCTTAATCGCCACCAGACCGAAGAGTGGAAAGGATGGATGCAGGCAAGTTGTTCTTAACTATTGGCTATATGATCATTGCATTTTAATTGTAGCTCTTAATGCTTTCTGTCCACTTATTGTTCCCATGTCTGAATCTTTAACAGGTTTTGTTCTTAATGTATCACTACTTTGCTGCGGCTGAGATATACAATGCAATCCGTATCTTTATTGCTGCTTATGTCTGGATGACTGGTTTTGGAAACTTCTCGTACTACTATATCAGAAAGGATTTCTCCGTGGCACGTTTTGCGCAGGTGATACAGTTCTTTCCATGACAAACTCTCCTCATTGCACCTTTTATCCTCTGCATCTAATATCTTGGTTCTCTTGCAGATGATGTGGAGGCTGAACTTCTTTGTAGCATTTTGCTGTATTGTTCTCAACAACGATTATATGTTGTATTACATCTGTCCAATGCACACTCTCTTTACACTAATGGTGTACGGAGCTCTTGGTATCTTCAGCAAGTACAATGAAGTTGGATCAGTGATGGCTCTAAAGAATTTTCATGTTTCCTCGTTGTCTTTCTGATGTGGGAAATTCCTGGAGCTTTTGAAATATTCTGGAGTCCGTTAACATTCTTGCTAGGTGTTTAACTTCTCTAGATCTGATAATGTTCTCCACATGGAACCAAACGCGTTTTTTAATATTTGGTAATTGCATGTGAATAAGTGCAGGTTACAGTGACCCTGCGAAGCCTGATCTTCATCGGTTACATGAATGGCACTTCAGATCAGGGCTTGATCGCTACATATGGATCATTGGCATGATTTATGCCTATTTCCATCCAACGGTAAGTTCTTAAATATAGACGCACTTTTAGTTTCTTTTTGTTTGGTTTAATAACTTCAAAACTTGAAATCATTCTCTAGGTGGAGAGATGGATGGAGAAATTAGAGGATTGTGAAACGAAGAAAAGATTATCAATCAAGACCGCAATAGTTACTATTGCCGTGTTTGTAAGTCATCTCAGTCATCTTTTGATCTTATTGATTGCATCATCCAATTTATACACATTGATATATCTCGTTTGCTCACATTTTAGGTTGGCTACGTGTGGTATGAATGTATCTACAAGCTGGACAAGACCAGTTACAACATGTATCACCCATACACATCTTGGATCCCCATAACGTATGTGCACAAATCCTCTAGTTGGTCATTATATACGCTCTTGTATTACTTTCTGAAACTGAGACTTGACTCGACATTTGGTTTCCTTGGATCCAGTGTTTACATATGCCTCAGGAATTTCACACACCAGCTTCGGAGTGTCTCACTGACTCTCTTCGCGTGAGTAAAACTCGCAGTTGTATTTAACTTAAAATCCCGGTTTGATAAGCTTGCTTCATAACCATGTAATGTAATACACTCTTACATGTCTCTGCGCAGGTGGCTTGGCAAGATCACTTTAGAGACTTACATTTCCCAGTTTCATATATGGCTAAGGTTTGTTTTCCGCAGCTTAATCTTGTTTTTCCGAAAACATAATCTCTTCTTGATTCAAACGCACCAATTTTCAGATCAAACATGCCTGATGGGCAACCTAAATGGCTTCTCTCTATTATTCCGGGATACCCTATGCTTTAATTTTATGCTCACAACTGCGATATACGTCCTTGTAAGAAACTGAAACTTCTTCTCTCCCTCTCTTTTCCAATTCTGAAACATATCTCTCTGTGTTCTTCTTCTTTAGGTATCTCACCGGCTCTTTGAACTAACCAACACACTCAAGACGGTTTTTGTACCCACAAAAGACAACAAACGTCTCTTCTGTAACTTCATAGCTGGAATCGCCATCGCTCTTCCTCTTTATTGCTTCTCATTCGTTCTTCTTCAAATTCATCGCTAAAACCCGTGAGTCCACTAATCAGTCTCATTGCCATTTACTCATCAAAATCTAACTAAAAACTGTGCTGTGTTACAGGATAAAGAAGTGTTGTTCTTTCTGTTTCTTCGTCAGGATCTCATAAAAGAAAAGCAAAATAAGATAATGACAAGTTAGATTTGTGGATCATTCTCTTGTGCATATTCAGCTTCGTTCAACAAAGCCTAGACCTGATCTCAGAAACCAAGACTGCTTTGCTCTAGTGCCGTGCGATATGGAAGCAACTGTTTTCAGTTCAAATTTTCCCTTTTATATAGATTTCTCTATATTTTTTCTTTCTGTAAGCTTTAAGCAAAATCTTTGTGGTTCGTCCAAAAAAATTGTATAGTGATTTTAAAGTGTTAATCAACTGCAAAAATAGGGTGGTCGTTGTGCTTCCATATGATCTCATAATAAACAGTTTGGAGCTTCCTTAACTAACCTGAAAAGGACAAGAAGACCAACAGTCACATTTAGATTAGACAAACATCGACTCATCACTTGGCGTGCTTCTTGTTTGGGTTAATGTCCAAGTTTACTCTCCCCACTCTAAACTAAAATTCGGAATAAATTCAATTGTAATCCTACTTTATCTTTCATTTATAAATGAATAATAGATAGATTATTACATAAATAGAGTAATAAGTTTATTTTACTTAATCCTTCTATTGATTTCAAAATAAAATAAGATTGGAAGAAACACAACTATGGAGTTACTCCATTTAAAAAAAGGAATGGAGTAATACATTAAAAATTCTCTACAAAAAGCAGGATTCATTAAAGGGTCTAAAAATGATTAATGAGTTTTCTTCAAAAAAATATTATTAATGAAATCTTTTAAAAGAAAATTAGTATTATTAATGAGATTTCCATTTATTTACCATAAATTTATTTTAAATGGAAAAACAATAAAAGTTGCCATCAATAAGCCAATCGAACGCATGTTTGTATTTATCTGAATATAGGCATGTCAATTAGGGTCGTAGTCCATAGTCCGAGTCCCGTCAACCCCTAGGCTTTAGCTTAACTATTTAAGCTCAAAAAAATTCAGAGTTTTCGGCTTAGTCCATTTAGACTTTAACTGTTTTGGGCTTAAGTCCGTTTGGCTAAGACCGGCCCAAAAATCCAAAATTTATATTTTAATTTATTTAGGTATTTAGTATTGATCCTTATTTCTTACACAAATATAGAATTAGTGTTCATGTTTTAAATAAATATAGAATTCCGAAAACTACAATAGCTCAAATTTTAGTTTTAGCATTGATATTCAGTTTTAAACAAATTTAAAAATTGTCTCTTACCAAAATATGGTAAGCATTGATTTGTATATTTACTTGGTTGGAATAGTTTACGTTCCGCAATATAATTAACATAGTGATATTTATATATAAAAAAAAATTTATATTGATATATGTCAAAATTTAATATTTCATATTGTATATATACTTTTGATGAAAATGAAAATGTGAAAAACACTGATAAACATTATGATTTTGATCTTATAATTTTTATTGCTAAGAGTTGAAAGAATTTTGTTTTATTTCTATTCAATATTACTGTTTATTTGATTCATTGTGTAAGACATTTATTTTAGTTCTTTATAAACAAAATAGTTATAATTTAAATTTTGGATTAAATTAATTTTGGTTTTAAATTTAATGAATTCAATTTTCATTATTTTTTTTGTAAAATCCCAAACCCAAAAAGTCCTATAGTCTTTTAAGGACCGTGTCAAACTTTGAAATATAAGCCTAAAATTTTGACTGGCTGGATCCGCTTGATTGACATCACTATCTGAATATCCTAAATAACTAAAAAGATTGAGTTATTGTTATAGCCTTATAAGTATGCTCAGTTCTTATATTCCACCCTAAGTTTCTAATCACAGTATTCTTCAGAAGATGAGAAGCACAATATGTCTTCCGATCCTGAAGACTTGATAGATGAGATACTCTCCAGGGTTCCAGCTATATCTCTAACACGATTCCGATATATATCCAAAAGGTGGAACGCTTTGTTCAAAGACGCAAGGATTGCCAAGAAGCACTTTACTTATGCACCAAGGCACACTCTATTTATCATGTTGATTAATTCTAGTGTTTCCTTAGTGAACCTCGATCTTCGCGACAACAACAACAACGTGGTTGCTACACCTGTGAAGGTAACAAGTTAGTCTAAAAGATCCTCTTTGTAATGCTTCAAAACAAGCTGATATACGCGAAGTCTTTCACTGCGACGGCTTATTGCTATGCACCACTGAAGACAACAGCAGACTTGTGTGTGGAATCAGTGTACATGGAAAACCAGATGAATCGACAATAGATTCTATGACATCTATGCCCTCGGTAAAATTTCATGCAGCAAGTATAAAATCTTGAGAATGCTCTCTCTTTTACAAGATTCCTTGATCACATATGAATACCAAGTGTATGAGTTTTGCTCTAATTCGTGGAGGGTTGTTGGTGTGACTAAAGATTTTCGCATACCAGGATTGCGACGCCATGGTGTATTTCTCAAGGGAAATAATTATTGGGTTGGTACTACTAATAGTAGACACCAAAATACAAAATATAACTTTTTAATAAGTTTTGGTTTTTCGACAGAAACATTCCGAAGTCATTCTCTTCCTAATCAGTTTGATCCGTCTTTATCAGTTGTTAGAGAAGAGAAACTCTGTCTACTAACCTGTTTATTCGGTGAACCATTAGATGTATGGATCGCTGAGACTACAGATATCGGAATCATGTCATGGACCAATTTCGTCACATACAAACCCAGTTATGAGTTTTTTCATGGGATAAGTTTCGTGGTCGAAGAGCAGAACAAAGTTGTAGTGTCTACGGGTGTCCGCAACAACATGTTACACATTGTTGCAAGAGGATAGATACATGGAAGTGGATCATCATGGTGCAGGAAACGCTTACCAATATATCCTAGGCTATGTTCCGACTTCGGTTCAAATCCAATAAGGCATTTAGTTACCAGGGATATATAGAGGGGTTTATGATTATATATTCACATTTATTTATGCATTGTCTATCCAAGTCTTGAGAGTTTTTTTTTTTTGGGTAATCCAGTCTTGAGATTTTATATGATATACACACGCATTGCTACTTTATTACTTGTTTACTAAAGTAGTCCAGTTTTATCTTCCGAAAGTGGAACAATGTTTTCTTTTGTTAAAGAGATCTTTAAACTACTTTATGTGAACACCATGCATGCCTAGCTGTGACCAAAGTCATTCTTCGTTTGTAAACTATCCTAAAGACTTTGGAAGAACACGTGTGTCACCTTAGCTTTTGTTTCATGAAAAGCTTTCCATGCATATAAATTCAGTTGATATGTATTCATAAGACACACAAACCATACTTGTTTTAATTGGAATATAGGCGGAAACATCATCCTTACGATGCCTATCTTCTCTCTATTTACATTCACACCTGTTTTCAATCCAACTTATTCCTCAAAACCATATTTATATATTCGGCGTTTCATATGCTTACCATCACTATGTAGATGATCTCATCATAATCCAGAAACAAAAGTAGTCTGGAGCTTCTTAACCTGAAAAGTACGAGGATATAACTGCAGTCACTCCAGCTTCTTTTCAATAGACAAAGAACGACCTGAAACAACAACTATAACAAGTCAACAACAAACACAAGTTTTAGAAAGTTGTCTTCCTTCACAAACCATTGGATGCTTAGTTGTGTTCATCATTTCCTCTGTCCTCATTGTGTTCAACAATAAATCACAAACCATACTAAAGGAAAATATGCATCACCAGACGAAAAGGATACTCACACGGAACACAAAGCTTTCTCAAATCTGTGAGTAGTCAGTTATCTTTTAACTTTTCCTGCAATTCTAATACAAAAAGAGCATAAATAACCTAATGCATTTGTCATATGTATAAACATGGTTGCTACATAAAGAGATATTGTTAGTATTTTTTCATTGCCACAAGCACACATATTCTCCATTCTTGGCAGAGCAAGATGTACATGTCATGGGGTTTAGGATATTTTTTAATCTTCTATATTGTATACTTTAATCTGATTAATTATACTTTATATTGTATTAACTTAAAACATTTATAATTAAATTTTAAATTTTATGATTTTTATTTTTATTAAATAAATTGAATATTTTAAAATATATATTTTAATATAGTAAAGGATATTGATTAAAATAAATTGCCGCATGGTTCTAATAAAAGTAAAG
This sequence comes from Moricandia arvensis, assembly GCA_905132765.1. Taxonomy (NCBI): domain Eukaryota; kingdom Viridiplantae; phylum Streptophyta; class Magnoliopsida; order Brassicales; family Brassicaceae; genus Moricandia; species Moricandia arvensis. The sequence continues at coordinate 7,296 of CAJHQP010002179.1, forward strand.
ATAATAGATTTCTTAACATGTTAAGTATAAGAAAGCAACTTTGACATCTAAGACTAAGCGCAGACAACGAACCTAGTATTCTTTGTCCAGCAGCCATTCTCACGTCTAACTTTCATGGCTATCCTATCCACTAAGGTAAGGAATAGATTGCATAACTTTTAGCAACTAGAATTAAAAGTAATTAAAACCCAAATTAAAAGAACTAGAATTAAATAAAGGTAATTAAAAGAACATAGAAGCAAATAAAGGTAATTAAAACCCAAAATCCAGCTCATTTTACTTACTTGCCTTTCACCCATTTAACTTTAGTGTCCAAATCAACAAGGTCCATTGCATTGATTAAAATAATAAGCCAAACAAGGGAGGTAGAAACAAAAATTAAAACTTTTGACAGCTGTGGGATTTGAACCCACGCCCTTTCGGACCAGAGCCTAAATCTGGCGCCTTAGACCACTCGGCCAAACTGTCAGTTGATCTATTACCATTCTGTAGTTATATAAACTACTGAAAGTAAATTATTATATTTTATTTATTTCTGTATTTTGGATGTAACTGATTTTAACCTCTCTTTGGGTAACTCTTATTGGTGTCTACATGTTCTAACTGTGCTTTCCTATCTATGGAGACAATTATGGTTGCTTATAACAAGTTTACCAATGAAGTGAGTTAGTCCTTTTTCTTTTATGTTTGCTGATGAGGTTAGGATGGCAGTAGTTAAGCTTATGATGGCAACAACAACGAAACACAAGATGTAGTTATAGTAGTACTAGTTTATGTGGTTCGTGTCAAATTTAATCAAAAATTTCAATTTCCATTGAAGACTAACAACTTTTTGGGTGTTTATGGCAGACTTGAACATACTTTAAAACTTTCACAAGACCAAACTTATTTAGTAACGTAATAACGTTTGGGATGCTATTACGTTAGGTCTTAAAACTTGTTTACTAACTCTATATAGGTTACCACAATACCATGCGCTCTTTAACGTTGTTTGGTCTTCACTTTCACGATATCAGAAATGATTTTTCTAAATGATAAAAAAAACATGAAGAGAAGTAAAAGAGTTTGATTGGCTCTGCCTCCCTAACGAATTCAAGTTCTTGTTATTGATACCCCTAAGTATGAGATAGTTAAGTTTCATGGGATATGAAAATTTACATATGAGGTTAGTAGCAAATAAGACTCCCATTGACAAATATGTGTGTAAATTCGGGCAGCAACCAAGAAAGGTTGGTAGCACTAGCAAGACCCAAAAAAGATTCAAAGAACAAAGCATATAACCAAGAGAGACAAGTTATTGAAATGAGGTAATAATGTTTTACTAGATGGTTTCATTAGCCATATGCAGAAATAATAACTTTTAAAAATATTTTATTTTAATATATATTTTATTACATTTATTTAAGTTTATTAAAATTTTAAATATTTTAATTTTCTAATTTGATTGTATTTAAATTATTTTAATTTAAGAAAACAATATTTCATTTTCAAATAATATTTTAACACTATTTTATTTATTTTTAAATATAAAATTATTATTTTTCTGTTTTTTGGTTTTAGTTATAAAGATTTAATTTATAAAATATATTTATTAAACTAATGAATTAAATGCTAATCATTAAATTAAATTATTTATCACAATTGAATTTTAAATAAAATTCAATAATTAGAAACATGATTAGGTTGATCTTTACAATAAGTAATAAACTTAAATCTAGCTTTACTTATTTAACTGTCCACCAAAAAGGTATAAATTTTTATATAATTTTTCATCTTTGATATGATATAAAATTTTATTAAAAATATCTAACAATCTGTCAAAATGTAGATATCTATAATAAATTGATTATATTGCAATAATCTTAACATCATGTAGTAACATTTGAAAATAATATTGTGTTATTTATAAATATATGGCAATGGCATAATATCTTATTACAATTTTACCATATATAGATGTTTTTCATTAGAAATATAAAAATATATAAAATAAATAATTTTTTTTATTTATTTTCATATTAACATGTTTAGTGTGCAAGTTTATAATAAACTCTATCTAAGATTTAAATTATTTTGTTTAGAATTTTTAATTATAGTAACTACTTTACAGTTATTTTGTATTACTTGAACTTTTATATTTAAATTTTATTTCATAATTGTGTTATGCCATGTTATAATTACATAAAATTCATGTCATTTTTTTAATAGAATGCGTCTATCATTTATTTGTTAGAATGATTGTGATGAAGACATTTAAGTAAATCACTTCTCAAATAATTTTTAGAGGATTTTTAATGTCTTCATCACTTCTCAAATGATTTTTAGGGGATTTTAATGTCTTCATCACTTCTCAAATAATTTTTAGAGGATTTTAGGTAAACCACATCTCGAATAATTTCTAATGCATATGTCACAGACTCACACGGCATATGTCACAGACTCGCACGGCATATGTCACAGACTCACAGGGCATATGTCACAGGGCATATGTCACAGGGCATATGTCACAGGGCATATGTCACAGGGCCTATGTCACAGGGCATATGTCACGAAGACGTCAAGAACAAAATGATATCTTTGTTTTCCTTTCCATGTAAGAAATAAACAGATTTGTTACAAGAAATTCATAAATGTGACAAATTAGAACAGAAGATAGAAGAAACTTAATGTTGCAGAGAAGCCAAGACTGAGGATACAATGTGAAGTGAACCTGTGACTATAACCATTCCTTCTTCACCGGTTGTGTTGTGTTTGACAATCTCACACGCAAGCTTTAAAGAACCAAACACAGTTTTGTCTTCTGAAGCTTCCACAGGCCATAAACCTAACTCAGCAGCAGCTTCTATCCATGATTCCTTTAAAACCGAACACGCAGTTGATCTTACCTTGCCTCCACCAATGTCAGCTTCTGTTAGAACTACTGCTTCAGGTCTCACACCTGAGAGAAGTTCTTTTGCAAAGGACACATGATCTTTGTCACTAGCCATTGCAACCACAAACACTAATCTCTTCTCTGCAAAATCCTTCTCTATCATCTCCTTTAGAGCTCGCGCAGATTCTTTGGTGTGAGCTGAAAGACAGACAGAAAAGATTGAATATCGTTAACCACAAGCAAAGTAGAGAGAGAGATCAAAACCTCCATCAAGAAGCACTGTTGCTCCGGGTAACTGTAAAGCCTCTGCTTCTTTTGGTGTGAGAAACTGACTTCTACCAAGTAAACGAGTATTCTCTAAACCAATCCGAATAGCGTCATCTGTCACCCTCGACCATCCTGAATCGCCCATCAAGAAAAGTAATGAAAGTTTAATATGAACAGTATAGAGAATTTCAAAATGTATCATACTACCTTGATCTCGAAGACAGAGAGATACACATGTGGCAGTAACAGCATTGTGTAGCTGGTGATGTCCAAGCATGCGTAGATTTACATTACCAAGCTCAAGAATCTGCGTTTATTACGTACAAAATGTTGAAATCACAATTCTTGATTCAAATAGAAGAATAACAAAAGTCTTTGAAACTTACTGGTTTCTCATCTTTTTCATTTTGTATTACAATGTCACAGGACTGACAAAGCCCGACCCCATTTTTGTTGGTGATACCTTTGATTGATGAACCAGACCCAATATCAGATGCCAATACAACCGGTGATGACATTGATGCTGCTTTAGAACGAAGGATATCCTCGATATGAGGAAGAAACGGTCCACCTAAAACCACCTACAAGTTTTATAAAACTCAATCAATCAATGTCCTTACAAGCTAATGATTATAAAACAAAATATATAAAAGCCACCTAACTGGACGACCATGTTTAGTAATTCCAGACTTGGCCTCTGCTATGCTTTCCAAGGAACCTCCAAGAGCAGCCATATGTTCCTCACCTATGGTTGTTATTACTGATGCAGCAAGACTTGTACTTTCAATGACATTGGTAGCGTCCCGGGCTCCTCCTAGCCCAGCCTGATGATACCAAAATCAAAATATAAGAAAGTGGTAGACATAAGTTAGTAAAACTACATGATTAGCTTCTACACAAAAGCCAACCTCTATAACTGCAATGTCGACATTTTCCTTTGCAAACAAAGAAAAGGCTATCCCAGTGAGAATCTGACAAAAAGAAACATCTATATAATAAAAAATTGTGTGGAAAGTAGAGAGAATCTGAAAGAAGCATTGACTAGTAACCTCAAAATGACTCAAGGAACCATCTTCATCCTGAATAGACTGTTCGATGATGGGTTTGATTGAATAGAAAAGATCATTAAGAGTGGATGCAGAGACAGGTTGACCATTACAGGAAATACGCTCTCTGATACTCAGAATATGTGGGCTACACAGAAGATGAAAGGGCTCATGTTAGTAACCAAGAAAGATTCAAACTTCATACAAGTATTTTACCTAGAATAACAACCAACTGAATAACCTCCAGCTCTTAAGACATTGGATAAAAAAGCAGAAGTTGAGCCCTTTCCCTTTGTTCCAGCTACATGAACAACCTTCAAGATATGCATAGCACAGAAAGATTCAAACTTTGAAGATGATATGACTTCTAACAAGTTTTCATCAATTTAGATTCTTTCCTACTCCAATTAACCGGGAGAGAGGAAAGCAGGAACCTTGTATTGGAGATGAGGATTGTGGAGACGAAGCATGAGACGTTTCATTCTACCGAGATCGAACCCTTCACTGGAATCAGTTCCAGCTCCTTTGGGCACACCTGATTTCTCGTAGTTTTTGAGAGATTCTAAGAACCCTACAAAATCTCTGAGCTCTGGATCTTCAGTTGAACTCATGGGTGATAGATTTCGATTTGAGGTTAGATTCGCTGCGGATAATCTGGTGATTTTTGGAGGAAGTTTGCAATTGGAAATGATACTCAAGTGGCTCCACAGTGCTCTCATTCTTACAGTGAGAGGAACTTGGTTACCATGAAAACCAGACAAAGCTTTCAAGTGTATGTATCTCTCTCTGTCTTTCTGCGATTTTTGTCTGAAGCTGAAACTCAGAGCCGAGACCGTTCACAAATCTAATTTTAACTTTCGAGTGTATGTATCTCTTTGTCTTGACTCTTTTTTTTGTGTTTATGGGCTTTGTTAACTCTAGGCCTGGGCTTTGTTAACTCTAGGCCTGGGCATTCGGATCTTCGGGTCGGGTTTGGGTCGGGTCCTTTCGGGTTCGGGTCTTTTGGGTCTATAACTTTAAGACCCAATAGGATAATTTGAATTTTTCGGTTCGGGTTCGGTTCGGGTCATGTCGGATCCGGGTCGGTTCGGGTATTAGATAGTTGGGCCCAATAGGGTAATTAAAATTTATCGGTTCGGGTTCGGTTCGGTTTCGGGTCGGATTCGGATCGGGTCATGTTCAAAAAATACCCAAAACACACAAAAAGGTACTGAAAATATTTATGTTTGTTGGTGTAGTGGTTTGTGAATTGTTTTTCTTCCTAGAGGTAACATGTTCGACGCATAACAATACATTCATCTGATTTTTTTTCATTTAAACTTTTTTTTTCATTCAAACCGATTAATTACTTTAGGCGGTCGATTAGTAGGCACCCGAATTTTTGAATAGAACCTAATTATACTAAAAATTTCGGGTATCCATCGGGTTTCGGGTTCGGGTCGGGTCGGATCCAAGACATGCGGGTCCTCCACATCAAGACCCAATAGGGTAAAACAGTCGATTCGATTCCTACCCAGACCCGAATTTTTTGGGTCGGTTTCGGGTCGGGTCTTCGGATCTGGGTAAAATGCCCAGACCTAGTTAACTCGGCCTAAAAGATGGTTTTTAAGGAAATATTCTTGATTTGCTTTAAATATTAAAATTTTGCCAGTGCTATTCATTTTCTAACCACAATTAATCAATAGTAAATAGTTTAGAGAAAATTGGTGTTAGTGCCTATAATCGTGGTCTTAGAGAACCATATACGATGGTAGTGAATTAATTTGATGACCATATTGACTTATATACTACACATGTCTCTAGATCTAGTTGTCTAAGAGTTTATTAGTATGAATATGGAGTAGTGTGTTTTATGCAAGTTGGTTATATGTGAAAAATAAAAAAAAATTGTTTAAATAGATATTTTTATTTTTTTTCTATCTAAGAATGACATAGATTGTTGAGAGTTTTAAAATCAAATAAATTTTTTTATATAGAAACGAATTATTATTTTTTTGTTTTATCAGATAATAATATAGTGTTTCAGAATTTTATTTTGAATTTTTCTACTATTTCATACACAATAGAAGATATTCATATATAAATTATTATTTTTTCTAACATGTTACCAATCCAAACCAATGTTATTAGTTTCATCGCCTACCAATCTACAAGTAAAATTTTTATTTTGCATATCTCTCATAAAATTATTATTTCTTATGTATAATATTTTCTACTTTAACCGCTATTATCAACTAGTAATATTTTGTATCAATTAAAAACTATTGTAGATGTTAACAGATTTGTTAACTGTTAACAAATACATGTATCAGATGTGTTACTTGAGGTGTTAGCTGTTAACAAATTTTGTAGGTGTTAACAAAAGTGTTAGCTGATAACAAATACATACATTCACCAGAGGTGTTAACAGAGGTTTAGTCTGTTAACAAATATTGCAGATGTTTGATTAATGGTTTGTTAGTTTGTATATGGTATGATATTTAGTTAACAAGCTGACAAAAGAGTTAATACAAAGGTTTGTGAGTTTATACGGTCTTTGTTAAATAGTTTATCAATGTGTATTGTTGTTTTAACTTGTTACATGTTTTGATATATTATTGTATCGTATAAGAGAACATATGTTAAGCAATATATCAACAATTCAACAAACCATCTATCAAATAATGTATATGTTAACCACACATGTATCAGTTAACAAATAAATTAACCCTAACAATTGATCTAAAACTAATATCGAATTTATAACAAATTGTAGATTTCAGAGATCTTGAGATCTTGCAATCAATTGTAATATATGTTTTCAATCTTATCATGCTAAATTATGCTATTATTTTATCAATTAAAATATTTTATATTATATTTTTTTAAATATTATTATTTGATAATATTTTTAGCATTTAAGAAAATCTAGCAAGCATATAGACAAAAATGAAGTAGATATATGACTTTTCTACAATATGACTCTGACTTCTCAACAACCAACAGAAAAATGTGTCAATTGGAAAATGACATTTTTGTCCAATGCTGAACAAAATGTATGTATTGATCCTAATTGCCACTCAACGGGTAAATGACTAATAAGGTCTTTCATTTGAAGTAGATGACTAATAAGACCTTTCATTTGAAGTAGATAACTAATTGAACTAATATTTTATAATAGAATATATATTTAACAAAAGTATATTTTATACGTAACTAAATATTGTAAAAAATATGGGTTTTATTGTAAATTGTATTGAAAATTATTTTTCATAAGTCTAAAATGTCTAATATATTTGACATTTCAAAACAAAATTAATATTCGTAATCTGGTTATCTATACTATTAAAACATAATTATTCTAAAAATTTAGTGTTAAAAATTATGGGTCTATTATTAAAAATTTAATATATCTTTTTATTTGATACTTTTCTTATCCAAACAAAATCTTTTAATATTATTTTCTAATTAATAATCACAAAAATAATAATAATAATCACCAACAATTTTTCTCATGTATCATTTTTTTCTCATTAACAATGGTTTCGAAACAAAAAATTGTATTGGCCACGTAAAAGAAATGATAGTGAATAGCATCGATAAACAAAGCCTATAGAAATAGAACAGAAAGTTCTGTGTGTTCATTTACCAAAACAAAAATAGTCATTGTGTTTCACAAAATGAGTTCTAAAATCGTCCACTAAGACTAGTACATCGCTAATATATAATATCTTATGTCCATTACATTATAACATACCTTATATACATCAAATGGTAAGCTTATGTATATTTCATAAATTAGGTAATGAAATATGGTAAAGATTTTTACTAAAAACCATGTCTTTACCTTCATAGAAAATATAGATTCAGAAATCACATAATATAAATAGATTATATTATGCCATTTTAACACATACGAACTGAATAAAAATTGAAAAATGCATATGAAGTTAATGAATATTCATGTAACAAACTTATTTAAGAGATCTTTAGTTATAATTAATACATTTATTAAAACTAATATAATGGAAAGTTAACAGATACCTACTAAATTATATATCTATACTATTAACATACAATAAAATCATGTTTAAAGTATAGTAAAGTTTTAAAATCTATGTTCTTTATTTTTCCATTTCGCATAACATATAAAAAGATAATTTAAATAACTTTTTAATAAGTCAGAATTATGACATATAATAAAAATACAATAAGACTGAAATTATTAAGTATTTCAATATCTAATACAAACATTGAAATTATATTTTAAATTTTAAAAATAACAATTTAAATTAAATTGATTTAAATCAACCATTTCTCCAACATGTACTTTCAGATTTTATAAGATTTTTAAATAAAAGATATTTCTTAGTTAAAACATAAACTGAATTGCATATCGGGTGGACGGGTTTCGAGTCATTTCGACCACGGGTTCGCTTGCACTGACTTAAATGCAAAATATTTTAAATAGAAAAAAAATATTACAAATTAATAAAATATTTGTAACAATGTTAATAAAATCTTACATCATAAAATATTCTGCGCTTTCAAAACCCAGATCAAAATATTGTAAGTTTAAGCATATATATAATTTAATGAGAAACACCTTTTATAAAATATATATTCAAAATTTAAATTGTTGGGTAAAAAGTTAGGAATGACACGTGTCATATTTTCTTTCAAAACCTAAAAATTCAAAACTTTTAAAAACAACTAAATAAATCTGGCATTTAGATCTAAACATATATACAAAATTTAATATATATATATATAATCGTTTTAAAAACGCAGATCAAAGTTTAGTAATTACTATAGCATAAACATATTAAAAACTAGGGTTGGCCCGCCCTACGGGCTGGATATATTTTACTTATGATATAAGCTATTCTTTTTATATGATTTTGTGGTTTGTGTTTTATGTTTGCATTTGCATTTGCATTTGCAAAAGATGTGTATTGTATGTTTTAAAATTGGTGGGTTTTGAAGCGAGTACGTTTGGTTGGACCTTATGAAAGTTCTACTAGTGATTGAATGTATTATCCTATGTTTGTTAAAAGTGTTGGGCTCAACCTTTTGTGTATGGTGTTATTAACTGGATTTGTGAATCATGTTTGGGGCTTCTTTTACCGAAAAATAAGGTTGTTGTATGTATTTGTAATTTTTTTGGTTCGGGTGGTGTAAGTATTTACTTGTTAGTCATGCAATCTCCAAGTCTTTAACTTCTACTACCATATTTGTGGGATTTTTTTAACAATCTTATATATGTTTGTAGTTTTGGTTAATTTGTAGAGATGTTCAATCCGGATTTCAAATTTTAGATATTTTGATGTATAAAAATAGCAACCATAATAAAAACATAGATACTTTGATTTGGTTTGGTTTATATACCATTGGTATTCGATCTATTAAGTTTAATACCAAAAAAACAATAAATATATTTAGCTTTTGTAGTATTTTATGAATTAGATATCAGTTTTACTAAAACATAAAAAAAAAATTTATATCATAACTTTTAAGTAAAATATGTTTTATGTTTTCTTCTACTATATATAAAATTAATATCAATAATAAAGTTCATGAATTAAAAATCATTAAATTTATAATATTGTTAAATAAATAAATATTAGCACAAATATTTTTCACCAAATTTTTTTTTATTAGTTTGATAAAAGTGAAAAAAAGAATTTCAAACTTTAAAAAAAATATAAAATTGCGTAAATCAATATTTTAAATATGAAGATTATATCATAAAAATTATATATATTATTAATTATATTATATAAGTTACATGTTGTTATACTGCTATATTTAATAAATCGTAGCGTTTTAATATTTGGGACACGTGTCGCGTTGTCAGAAGACGACTTTTTGACGTGAAATCCCATGTGACAACCTCAAAAGTGTTTAAATTTTGTGTTTAGTTTTAAAGGGTTTGATTCTATTTTGTGTTGATCATTATTTTTTTGTTATTTTCTTATCTTTTTCCGTTGAATTTGTTTGTTGTAAAATGGTCAAGTCTTAATTTTGCTCAGTTTACTAAGTTTTTTAATACGATTATTGTGATTGTTTGAGTAAGTTTGTGTTTATTTATATTATGTCGGTGTACATTTTTCTAATTTGTTTATTTTATATAAGTCATTTAGTTGCACTTCTTCCCTTTTTTGTTTTTTGTCATTTTATTTGATATTGCATCTCTTGTTGAACTCTTGATGTATATTTTTTTTTCTTATCAGTATTGAAATTACATTTAAAAATTTTAAGTTAGTAAGTAATGAATTTTATTTTTTAAAATTAGTTAGATATAATAACTTTAGATCTTATGATCACATAACTTATGATTTATTTATTTTTTATTTTACTTTCAATAATAAATTACATTAACTTCACTGTTTTGTTATCATCCTTTTTATAAATCATATAATTGTTTAACTATTAAAACAATTCACGAAAATATCAATGTGTTATTTTATTTTTGATATTTGTTCTAGTTTGACTTTAATGGTAAGCAAATTTCTTATAACTATAGTTATCTGAATTTAACATAGAAATATGGACAATGCATTATACTAAACATATTTTAAATTAGTTATGCAACTTGAAAACCTACTAATTTTATTAGTCATAAAGATAAATGTTTGTTTGAATTATTTATATGTTATTATATTTAATGTCCAAGTATACCATGTTATCCAAATAAATAATTATGATATACAAAACAAAATGATATTAATTAATTTTTAAAATATGATTTTTGACATTAAATTTATTTAATATAAATGGCTTTTCAAATATTAATAAATTACTATATATTATCATTAAATTGAAATATTTTATTATATTAATTAATATTCTGATTTTACATAAAATTATTTACTTATATATAATGTTAAAAGTATTATTAAGTATAAGTTTTGATTAACACTGATCATTAATATTTTAATAGAAAATTTAAAGCTTAACACAAATAGATTAATACAACTAAATTTATTAATACTGTTTTTAATAATTTATGTTGTTTTTCATTTATGATATCAAATGGAAATGACTATTCGTATTCTTTTCAGTTTATTTACATTATTTAAATTACAAAATAATGAAAATATTTTAATATTTATCTAAAACCAATATATATTAAAAATAAATATTAAAATAATATAACATATACGACGTAGATGATTTTATATATTGTAGATGATTATAATGCTTAATAAAACAATATAAATTCTTGAATACTTATTTTAAAAAATTCTTCTGTTTTTATGAACTATGATATCAAATGATAAATGACTATTCATATTCTTTTCTATTTATTTATTTGTATTTAAATTATAAATTATTCAAATATTTTAATATTTATTGCAGTTGTAAACTTTATTATGTAAATGATTATATAAATAAACTTATTTAAAGTACTTAAATATAAATATATTAGTACAACAAAAAGTTTTAATTTTATATTTTTTAATATTTATGCTAAAATATTAATTAAATTTTTAAAATTATAATTGGTCTGGGTTTAAATCATCTTTAATCATTAAAACGTTTGTTTAAAATTATGTTAAAACAATATTTAAAATATAAAATTGACAATTGATTTGTGTTTAATTCATATTTAATCATTAAAATATATGGACTATTTAATATTGTGTTAATATATTTAGTATAACTAATAAGAGAGTGATAAATGTGAATTGTTTAATAAATTTTCAATAATTAAAGTGATATGTCAATTTGTGGTGAATCTATTTGATGAAAACACTAGTTTATATATAAAGATATATCGAACTAGGGATATGAATATTAAAATAAATATTATTATATATGAAATTTCATTTCTATTCTAATTTGTAAAAATAGTATTTTAATAACTATTATAGAAACAATTATGAAATAACGTGATATTTAGTTACGACAATATAAATAAAATTTTCATGATTATTTACATGTCATATTTGAGTTATTTGATTATACTTTAATTTTTTTGTACAATATTAGGAATTTTTCTTAATTTTTAATTAATTTTCTTCATCTAAAATCTATTTGAAGAAATGTAAATAACTTCAAAATATTTTTCTGAAGTCTCTACTGTAAAATCAAGGGAGAATTTCAAGTTTATTTTGTTGTACCACTTTTTATTTTTACCTTCACTAAAGAGATATTTTCATAAATACTATTTTTTAAGAGGTAAATTTTTAAAATTAATTAGAATCCTAAATTTTACATTGTTAAACCCTACCCCACCCCTCAACTCTATACCCTGAGTCTTAGATTAATTAATCCAAAGGTTATAAGTGTATTTAAGTAAAGGTAAAAGTGATTAAGGTAAAAATGAAAAGTGGTACAAGGAAAGTGGTATTTTTGACAATTTCTCTAAAATGAGAGAATTTCAAGTTTACCACTTTTGTATCTTTAGAAAATTTCAATATCTTTGGAAAATACATTTCTTATATATTGATTGATAAACATTCAACCTGTGAGGTATTATTTGTGTCATTACTAGAACTACTAGATTTTCAACTCGCGCTACGCGCGAGTTTATATTAATATTAACTTCATTTTATCTTGATTTTAAAATATTAAAATAAAATAATTTATATACATTTTCTATCAAAATTTCAAAGTGTAGTTTAATATTTTCTCCTTTAAGTATTATACAGTTTTAAAATTTAAATAACTAATATTTAGATAATTTTGTTTGTATATGTAAATGTGTAATTGTATTTATAAACATTTTTATATACATTATTAGTCATATTTTTAAAAAACTTTATATAGATTGTTCGATTCGTGTTAACTATTCTTACATTATTATGAATATTTTTATTATGATTTTATCTTTCTTTCTATTTGAATGACGTAAAATACTATTCCATGTACACACCATCTAACTTTGCTTTTTTCATTAATATTAGTTTTATAATATCTTAATTTAAAATACTAAAATTATTTATATACAGTTTTCTATCAAACTTTTCGAACAATAATTTATTATTTTCTCATTTAAGTTGTATTTACCAAAATTTTAATATAAGAGTATTATTATTGTATACTTATTTTATGCATATGTGTATTTGAAATACTCTTATTTAATTATTTTAAATGCATAACTGATAATATAATATTTATATTTGGGTTTTAATCATTTACTTTAAATAGTATTAATTTTTTTGTTGGATATAACAAAAGTGGAAATAAATGTAAATAACTTTATTAATTAATAATTTTATAAAAATAAAAATATATACAATTATAATATTAGATATATCTCTCTAATATTTTTAATATTAGATATATCTCTCTAATATTAAAAATGACTATGGTATTTTATTAGTTCACATATATTTGTTTCCTAATTGTAAGAAGTTTTTCAAAAATTTATTGTTTTTGATTTATTGATTAATATTATTAAATAATGTAGTCTCCAGTTGATTAATGTATAATGAGTATTTTTCAAATCTTTCTTGTTTGTTATGGCTGAGACCATACTTTTATGTCAATATTAATTGTAATTATTACTAAAAGATATAACTAATTTATTTGGTGAACCATTTGGATTTTTTATGTTTTCATATATTTTATTAACATTGTTCTTCAAATACTTTTTTGATAAAACTCTTGTAAGATCATTTTAAAAATTATACAATATGTCGATTGTTTTAACAAAGTCTTATAAACATGAATTCTATCAATTTTATATGTGTATTTCATTAAAATAAAAATATGATAAAAACGAAAATAAATTATGATGAAGATTTTTAACATTTGTTAGCTTCAACTTTCCAAATATATGTGTGTTTGAATTATTTTTTTATTGGTCATATAATTAAGTAATATTGTATTTTAAGCTATGTGTGGATGTTTAATAAGAATTTTTGTCAGTACTGTCTTTTCGAATTTGATTTTTCATTTTTTATGTTAGTAATAAGTTGCTAGTATTTTAAAACATGATCTTAAAGACTTATTTTAAGACAGCAATTAACATATTACATTTGATTAATATGATTCTTATCTTTTTAGAGAAAATTAATATAAAGAGATTTCAGCATATTCGTGAGAGTGTTATGAAAACTAAACATAAAAAGTTTATTTGGCTGTGATTAATTCACCGAAGAGATTAAAAATTATAAAAACATGATAACGAATACCTTGATGTCAGAACATCTTGTTATCGTGTAAACATTATCAAAACATGCATTTTAGTCACCAGTGAGATTAGAGAAAGTAGGAAAACATCATGATAACGTGGAAACATTTATATACAATATGATTTTGTGATATGTTTATATAAATTTCCATTTTTATACTATAATAAAATAATATTAAAAATTTTACAAATAGTTTTTTTTGAAATTTTAACAAATGTTTTTTGGAATTTTAACAAATAGAATTTTGGAAATTTTTACATATTTAAAATTAGTAAATTAACTATTCTAACATTAATTTATCATTTTATTTTAGTATAAAATGTACTTTAAATTTATTATACCCAAAAAGACGTAATTTTTTGTCAATATTACAATTTTTTTATGTTTTACTATAATAGTTACCATTTTAAATAACTTGTAAAATGTTAATATTTATTTTTATAATCTACGTTATATATGGAATACTAATTTCATTTTGTTTTAATGTTATGGAAATATTAATATTTTTGACAATATACTTTGGATTAATTATTCCTTTGTTTGACGATTTTACTTTTCCTTTCTATTTTACTATAATATTTAGCATTTTAAGTAACTTGTAAAATAATAATGTTTATTTTTTAGTTTAAATTATATATGGAATATTAATTTCTTTTTGTTTTAATTTAGGGAAACATTGACATTTTAAAAAGTAAAAAATTAAAATAATTATTTTTCATAATATGTCTAGTCGTTTAAATCCTATGTGGACGTTCTCAATGACTTATAACTTCATATTTTATATATACTATAATAGTTAATATTTTAAGTAACTTGTAAAATGTTAATATTTTTTTAATCTAAGTTATATATAGAATACTAATTTCATTTATTTTAATTGTTTTAGAAATATTAGCATTTTTAGAAAATGTTCTTTGGGTTAGTTATACCTAAAAGACTACATTGGAATACTAATTTCATTTTTTTAAAATTTTTTTTTGGAAATATTACATTTTTTGAAAATATACTTTGGATTATTATACAGACATTATTCTTTGGTTAATATAATAATTTTACTTTTCATTTTCTATTTTACTATAATATTTGAGGAATTTTCAAAAATATCACTTTACTTGTACTACTTTTCATTTTTACCTTCATTAAAGAGACATTTTCAAAAATACCACTTTTTAAGGGAATTTTTTTTTTTAAATTAATTAGAATCCTAAATTTTAAATTCCTAAACTCTACTCCCACCCTACACCACCCCTTAAATCTAAACGCTAAGTCTTAGATTAATTAACCCAAGGGTTATAGGTGTGTTTTTCCTCTTAAAAAACAAGGGTAAAAGTCATTAAGGTATTTTTGAAAAGTGGTACAAGGAAAGTGGTATTTTTGATAATTTCTCATAATATTTAGAATTTTAAGTAACTTGTAAAATGTTAATATTTATTTTGTTAGTTTAAGTTATATAATGAAATATTAATTTCGTTTTATTTTAATTTTTGGGAAACATTGACATATTTAAAATAGTAAACTAAAATAATGATTTGTCATATTATGATTAGTCGTTTTAAATCATATGTGGACGCCTTCCATGGCTTATAGCCTCAATTTTTATATAGTATAGATTCTTATATACTTTAGAAAATGGATTTAAATTACTAGAATAATTACAGTACATATAATTAATTATTTGGTTTATCTAAACACATATTATATTATTCATTCAACTAACCATAAAACTGATAGTAATCTACAAAAAATAATATTCTTCATTCTATCATTAAAAAATCTATGAAATTACCTAATATATTAAAATATATATAATAATTAATAATTTTAAATAATAAAAATTTCATAAAAAATTTTGTGATTTTAATTTTTAAAATTCTATATTAATAAAATAAATTAAACAATCACATTAGTCATATAATAAAATTTTAGATTTTTCAAATGTTGTATTGTAAATTTGAACTTGTGATTTTTTTTAAATGTTGTATTAAAAACTAATATAAATTACTAAATTGTTAAAAATCCTACATTGAAGATTTTGTGATCAATGGTTTAATTTTTTACCTATAACAAGATACAAATTATTATACAAACCATATGATTAGGAATTTTTATTTAATATATATTCAGATAAAAATTATATATTTATTTTAATAACGTTGAAATTAAACTATATGCCATGTATGTATAAAGTATATAAATATATTAATTTCAAAATTTTAAAAATAAGTATCATACTTGAATTGTATTTTTTTAAAGGTTACAATTTTAATTTGATTAAATTATTAAAATATATTTTACACATATTTAAATATTATTTAAAAAATATTTAAAACTTATTTATTCACAAATAATTTATAAAAAAAATCACTTTATGGCGTAGTTTATTATCTAGTATTTTTAATAGTAAAACAATTATTTTTAACTCTTTTTTTGTCAACAGTTATTTTTAATTCAACTTTAGATAGTTTTTTGACAACAAGGAGCATAAAAGAAAATCACTATCATGCGTCCGTCGCCAGCTAAGAAACCCAATCTGGTAACGAAGATCCAACGTAGTACACGGCAGAGGGGGAGTGCCGAGCACCTCGTGCAAGTTTATCCGCCATGATATTCCGTGTCCTAGGGATGTGCTGAAGTGAGAAGAGGGAGAAGAGTGTCTTACAACATTGAATTTCATCCAGTATGGGTGCGAATGATGGCCATTCCGTCGGTGTAGACACCATCTCCACCAATTGAGAATAATCTGTTGCAAATTTCACCTCTGAGAACTGAAGCATCTTCATGCATTATATTGCCCATATCAAAGCTTCACATTCGGAATGTAAAGACGATAGGCTAGGCCGAATTGACATAGATCCCATGACTTTGTTGCCGATTTCCCTTGTGAATGAGAACCAGCCTTGACCCGAATATTTGATGTCATCCTTCCATGAACCATCCAGATAACACCACCTGACGTCGTTTTCATCCTGGTCTCGTTCCCCTGAGAAACCACACCGATAATCCCTAGAGTAGACATTTGAGCCTCAGCCCATAAAGATGCTTCTGTTTCGGCAATCCTCGGAATCTCAATGGAGTTTCCAGTTGTATTCCTATAGGTTTTAGAATTTTGGCTTTCCATAGGTACCATAAAATCCAAGGAAATAACTAAAATCAAATCCCTTAGGAAGTCTCCAGAAAAGATAGTCCATGTTTGAATAGATCGCTGGTGTAGGAAACTTTCCTGGTCTCGAAGGTATATTCGATAACGCCCAAATTTGCAAAGCAACTGGACATTCAAAAAGTACATGGTTAATGGATTCCTCCTCCAAACCATAAACAGCACAACATGGATTGCACTGTACACCTCTGGTTAATAAAGTCTTTGAGACCGGTAAACTCCCCATGAAGATTTGCCACATAAAATGTTTCAATTTAGGAGAGCATTTGATTTTCCATAAGAAATCTAGTAAAGGTCGAATATTAGGACCTTGTCCGGAAATAGACATTATGTATGATATCCTGATTTCACAGCATACTTCCCTTGAATTGTAAGTGCCAGCTGATGGAGTCTGGACGTGATGAACGACTTACCGGAATACGCCGAATGAGTTTGACATCATCGGGATGAATATAAACTTTTAATAAATTCACATTCCAAGTGTGATCCATCCGATTAATGAGATTTTCCACCTTAAGTAGCGGAACTCAACTTTAGATAGCTTAAGAAATCAAAATGGAATAAAATAGTCTAATATTTTTAGTTAACGGATCGGATGATGCGTTTTTAATGTTAAGAACATATGATATATTGAATGTGTTGGAAATGCCTCCTTAATCTTTCGAATTTTTTAGTTCTGTTAAGAACTTATGGAAGAAAGATTTGTTTTAATCACCACAAAATTTAGTTTTTTATTAATGACCAAATCATTTGCGAATAAATATATAATTTGATTTTTTTTGGTATCATATATTTTGTCTAACTCTTTAGTGAAATCATATGAACTCCGTCATATCAAATATTATATCATCTAATTCTGTTGATATAGATGATACACTATCGAATTTTGCTAAAGTGGATATCACATGTAAAATAATATTTTAGAAAAATAAATAAAATAAAAATAATTATTTGATGAAAATAAATAAAAACTCAATGACTGTTAATTTTGTAAAATGCTTGGAAGTACATTACACGATTAGTCAATAATTGAATGTTGTGGAAAACCAAAAGTCAAAAGATAATAAAATCAGTGATATTTCCCTGACGTACATTGGAAGTTCATTACACGAGTATGCGTTTTGGTCTAGAAATTCTTGAATTCGAAACAAAAAACCAAGAATAAAACAGTTTCTTTCTACATAATATAAATTATAAGATATACAGTCGGGACCGCCTCAACACTATTAAAGGTCCCTAGGCAAAATAAATAAATTAGCCCCATATTACCAAAAAAATAAATTAGGCCCAAATTACCAAAAAAGTTTAATATTTTAAAATATTAATAAAGCTATTCTTATATAACTAATATACATGTTTTTAATTAAATTTTATGTTCATATTTTACAATACTATATAAATTTATTTTAATGTAATATATCAATAAAATATTAAAAAAATATAGAGTGGGTTTCGGGGTGGTCGCACTGACCACCCCATGCTAAGGCGTCAGTGAGATAAGAATATTCAGTTTACTATTATTAAAAGTAAAATATCACTTGATAGGCTGGATTTGTGAAATGATCTGTACACACACAATGAAATATCTTCTTCATTTTCTTAGAATGTAACCTTTAAGCAATAGATTTCTCGATGGACTATTGTATAATATACTCTACTTAAAAGGATGAGTTGATTTGCCAAGAGATGGACCGAGTTGGCTCAAGTTCGAAGAGTACTTTAGTACCCTATTTTGCATAAAACTATAAAATACTGAGAGAGAGAGCCAATGAAATTAAAGAGGAGTACATTAATTTTATTCCAACTAGTTCTTAAATCGAAGGGAAAGTACAGGTCAACTATCAAAAAGGTTGATTAATAATTGAACAAAATAACCAACTAGTTCAAATGTTCAACACAAGAAATTTCATGTGAAGTTTAATTAAAGTTATTGCTGCACAACTGATCAACCCCTCCAATTTTCATTTGTTTACAAAACAAGCCACCACCTCCAAATTGGGACTCGAGAACTAAAAAATACAATCGTTTTTGCAAGGTTTTGTTGAGAGTGGTGACAATAATGCTTTTAGAATCATGAAATCTCACTACTGCTTGCCATGTTGTTCTAGGAGCTATAAACTAAAATGCAAACAAAAAGGGTGAATCTCCTCATTGAATTTTTTTCCCCTTCATATAGTATATCAACAAACTTAGAGAGGCTGGGTTGTAATTAACAAAGTATATCTCTCCGGCCTTTGACAAACAAACAGACCCATGTGTAGACTCAGCTTAGTCAAACTACATTCACATCTTCCAAAAAATTTATATAGACAATATATCTAACCTTTTTATATAAGTATTTGTATTTAACAAGATTGGTGATTTGTACTATATATGTAGTGTTTGAAGTCATATATGTAGATCAGTTGAATATAATCTTCCATGTCTTCAGCTTACAAGGTCATGACCATGGCGCAAAGCCGCCTTTTTAGTTCTCTTCTCTTTGTTCTTACTCTTATCTGCTTGGTCTGTACAGTCTTTGCTTCTCCTTCTCTGCACCCAGATGAAGGTTTATTAATGGTTTTAACTTTTAATGCATATATATGTCGCCAGACAAAAATGTCTTATCTTTGTGGATTTGAACTAAAGCTTGATCTGGCTTCTAATATATTTGTATTTGACAGTGGAAGCCCTTAAGGATATAGCATCCACACTCGGTGTCAAGCACCTGAACCTAAGTGAAGATCCATGTCTCATAAAGACTCTGGTGATAACTCAAGATGTCCTCAAGGAAGGACATAACAGCACAATCAGATGTGACTGTCATTTTAACAACAACAAAACTTGTCATATAACACACTTGTAAGAAACTAGACGTTTGTTTCTCTAGTTTTGGATCCATATAACCAATGTTACTTCATGTGCAGTATCCTTAAGACATTCAGTCTTCCGGGTAGACTTCCACCAGAATTTTCCAGGCTTCGATATCTTGAAATGATGTAAGGATGGATCTTTGTGTTCAGTTTCCTCTGTTTAAAATGTTTAAGTATGGAACTTATTTTGCTTTGTTTTTTGGCAGTGACTTGTGCCGTAATTATCTTTATGGCTCAATTCCTATGGAATGGGCCTCACTGCCTTACCTCACATCTATGTAAGTCTTCCATCTCTAAATTTCTTGTGAAAGAAGTAAGAAATGCTTCTGAATTTACCTGAAAATGTATCTTTGTAGCTCTGTTTGTGCGAATCGATTATCAGGAGACATTCCCAAAGGATTGGGGAAGTTTATTAACCTCACCCGATTGTATGTTTTTACAGTTTTCTTTGGTCATCTCATGTGGTTACATTTTGAAAGTTTAAAACTAAAGCTTGTTTTCTTTGTTTGTTTCAATCAATGACTTCAGAGTTCTTGAAGCCAACGAATTCTCTGGAACTATCCCTAAGGAGCTTGGGAACCTGGTTAACCTAGAAGAATTGTAAGCAAGAATAATATGTTAGTTTCAAGATTAGTGATTAGGGTGTTTCTTTACAAACATGATAAACTAATCTTGTTGTTTGGTTTGCTGACTCCACCAGAGCACTCTCGTCTAACCAATTAGTTGGAGGCGTACCCAATACATTAGCAAGACTAAAAAATCTGAGAATTCTGTAATATCAGAGTATTCTTTTCATCACAAGATATAAGCATGTTTCTAAATATGTTCAATATAATCATTTTAAGTATATTACACTTTTTCATTCTATTGTATGCAGCCATTTCAGTGATAATCGCCTTAACGGATCCATCCCAGAGTTTATTGGGAACTTATCTAAACTTCAAAGATTGTAAGCCAAGAAAAAAATTCTGCACTAGAGTTTTAATATCTTGAAGCATTACAATCAGTTTCAAGGTTTTTTTTTTGGTTGACTTGACCTATCTTTAATCAGAGAACTCTACGCCAACTGGCCTTACAGAACCTATTCCAGACTCCATTTTTCGTCTAGAGAATTTGATTGACCTGTAAGCAAATATTGTCACCAATACATCCAAGATTTATAGTACAGAAACATGTTCTCTTCTTTAGTCTCCACTAATTTTATTTCTATGCAGGAGGATCAGTGACACAACTGCTGGATTGGGACAATTTCCTCATATAACTAGCAAGCACCTGAAATTTTTGTATGCAGTGTATTTATTATATGTCTGTGGTCCAGACAAGATCCTGTTTATATAATACATGTGTTTAGGACTCATGATTGATTCTGTTAATTTTTTTTCAGGGTTCTTAGAAACTTGAACTTAACGGGACCTCTCCCAACCACTATCTGGGATCTTCCCAATCTCATGACTGTGTAAGTTCCATGTATCATGTATTATATAATTCATATCACTCTGCATTTTTTGAAACACCATCCAATCTTTTTCCTATGCTGCTTTTTCTTTTTCGGGCAGCGATGTTTCCTTTAATAGTCTGACTGGAGAAATACCAGCTGATGCAGCCGCGCCAAAGTATACGTATGTCACATAGTGTTGAATGATTTGGAGCATTTTAAGAGTGTGAAGTAAAGTTTTATGGACTCTATTGTTTTTGTTTCTAGATATTTGGCTGGAAATATGTTGTCAGGAAAAATTGAATCAGGACCTTTCCTTACTGCAAGCACCAATATGTATGGCTGGCCAATATCACTTTTTATGTCAAACAATATATATATCTCAACCTTATTAATTAGGCTAATCCCTTTTTTTTTTTTGGCGTTTTGCAATGGACAGTGATCTTTCGTATAATAACTTCACTTGGTCTCCAAGCTGCAGAGAGAGGAAGTATGTTCTTCTATTCTATTTGTTATCCTGTTATTTTTTTTCCTTAAAGACTTTCTGAAAGTTGGATGAAAATAATGTGTTGATGCAGGAATGTAAACACATATGAAAGTTCACAGTCAAAAAACAGCCTGTAAGAACTTTTTTTACTACTCCTATCAACCATGCACACTGTTATTAATTCAGTTTTCTTGATACAGAACCAGAGTTCTTCCATGTTCCGCCATAAACCAGAGTCAAAATTGTAAGTGTTGTTTTTATATGTCTACTGTTTTGCTTCCATTTTCAAGTTTTTGAGCTTGAATATGTCTTTATAAAAAAGTAACATTCTACAGATAGTAGATCCCTTCATATAAACTGCGGGGGACCTGATGTAACTATCGAAAACTCTAAAGGAAGGTTTTTATATGAGGGTGATAACTCTGGAGTAACCGGTTCAGCGACTAACTATCATGGGAGAAACTGGGGATTCAGCAATACTGGTGACTTTATGGATGATGCAATAACAGAAGATACATACTCAGTTTCATCAGAATCTCCTGTGTCAGCAAAATATCCTGAGCTTCATCAGACAGCTCGACGTTCTCCTTTAAGCCTGGCTTACTTTGCTTTTTGTTTCGAAAATGGAAGCTACAATGTGAAACTCCATTTTGCGGAGATTCAATTCTCAGATGAGGAACCATACTTTAGACTAGCCAAACGGTTCTTTAATATTTACGTTCAGGTACAAATACACATTTTTTAAGCTGTGGATCATGACTGTCCTGGGTAAAGCTAAATGAAACATTCGTTTCTAACTCTCAAAATTTTTGAAGAAAGTTACTTTGACATAAACCTCCACATTTATTTTAAAAAAATAATTAAAATATTTACTAAATCGCTGACAGCTCACAAAATCTTAGAACTAGTCATGTGTGGATTACTAAAAAATTTTTTTGGCTAATTCTTTGTTTATCTGTTCAGGGGAAGTTGATTTGGGAGGATTTCAACATTAGAGTAGAGGCTAATGGAACTCACAAGGAAGTTATAAAAGAAGTAAACACGACCGTGACTGATAACACTTTGGAGATACGGCTTTACTGGGCAGGGAAAGGCACAACGATCATTCCTAAAAGAGGCAACTATGGCTCTCTTATCTCTGCAATCTCAGTCTGTCCCAGTAAGTCAAATTAAGTTAGCATCAAGTTTCTCTCTCATGCATGGACTTTTCATCTTGAATATTTATTTCTTCTTCTTGTTTTCTCAGGTTCTGAATCTGAATGTGGTGGTAAGTAAACAAAATGTCATTTAAGTCTCTTAATTCTATCTATTTTAAGATATGAATGTGTATCATTATTTTCCTCAGTTGAAGTGAAGATTCTTCCAGTCACAAAAGAACACAAACCAAGAACATATCCTCTCATCCTCGGCATAACAGCCTTGATACTCTCTCTTGCTTTACTGATTTTCGGCGTGTTCTTTTGGAAGAAATGTGTTAGAAATGCAGATTCAGGAAAGAGAGGTAATGGAATTAGTTAAAGTTGTGTTGTTGGCTTGTTTGTTTGTTAAACAAAGAGTTTAAATGATAACAGGTTCCTTCAGTTTGAAACAACTAAAAGTTGCAACTAACAATTTTAATCCCTTGAACAAGATTGGAGAAGGCGGCTTCGGGTCTGTTTATAAGGTAAGTTTTAGAAATGCCAATGTTCACAAGAAGATGTGAGTATCAAGTTGTTATGAACAAACCCAAACTAACTTTGAAGAAAGCAAAGAAACTTAAGGAACAAAAACAAATTGAGACGAATATCCGGTTTAGAGTTTGTATATTGATTATGTAAAATAAATAAATTTACAATCTCTTATATCCAGACTCTTTTTCTTTTTAGGAAAACATTCTTATCTTAGAAATCAATGCTAGCATTTTTACAGGTGTACATAGATTTAAAACACTTTCAGAATTAACACAAGTTAATGCAGTAATTTTTTGACAACACAAGGGACGATTACCAGATGGAACATTGATAGCGGTAAAGAAGCTATCTTCAAAATCATGTCAAGGTAACAAAGAGTTTGTAAACGAGATCGGTATGATCGCTTGCCTGCAACATCCGAATCTTGTGAAGCTTTATGGATGCTGTTGTGAGAATAATCAGCTTCTTCTTGTCTATGAGTACTTGGAGAACAATTGTCTTGCTGATGCATTATTTGGTAAAAGTTATTCTGACTATGAATTAACAGAAACCAAATATTCTTCTCCTGTTTTGAGGTTGATTTGATTTGATTTATTACCTGCAGGAAGAAGCAGTCTGAAACTAGAATGGGGAACAAGACACAGAATATGCTTAGGGATCGCGAGAGGGCTTGAGTTTCTTCATGAAGATTCAGCGGTTAAGATCATTCACAGAGACATCAAAGGGACAAATGTACTGCTAGACAAGGATCTCAACTCAAAGATTTCAGATTTTGGGTTGGCTAGGCTTCATGAAGACGACAAGAGCCACATTACCACCAGAGTTGCAGGAACAATGTCAGTCACTCATGGATGATAATGTTTTCGAATGTCTAGGTTAAAAAAAAAATTGTTGTTTTTGGTTGCAGAGGATACATGGCTCCTGAATATGTAATGAGGGGTCACTTAACAGAAAAGGCAGATGTTTACAGCTTCGGTGTGGTGGCAATGGAGATCGTTAGCGGAAAGAGCAATGCTAATTACACACCAGATAACGAATGTTGCGTTGGTCTTCTCGATTGGGTACTCAACTTTTGATATCTAAGACAAGCACTCAGCTTTCTCTACATTGCGTGCTTAACAAGGTTCTTGATTCATCTTTCTCCGCATTGCGTGCTTAACAAGGTTCTTGTTTATCTTTTAGGCGTTTGTTTTACAGAAGAAAGGAGCTTTCTCAGAGATTCTCGATCCGAAGCTGGAAGGAGTGTTCGATGCGATAGAGGCAGAGAGAATGATAAAGGTATCACTTCTATGCTCCAACAAGTCTCCGACCTTAAGGCCAACCATGTCGGAAGTTGTGAAGATGCTTCAAGGCGAAACTGAGATAGAACACATCATCTCAGACCCTGGAGTGTATGGAGATGATCTAAGGCTTAAGCCATCTTCCGAGATTGGGACTTCAGATTACCTTGTATCAATTCCTTCGTCATGTGAATCTGCTTATGACCTCTACCCTCTTAGTCCAGAGTCCATTCTCTCTGCCTAAACAGAGCTTCGAATCTATGAATATGAACCATTCACAAATTTGATCACAGTTATGAAACATGTCCACGTGGTAAAATTTGTATACTTTGACTTTGTTAAGCATTTTCTTGGGAGCTTCTTGATCGACATTTCTAGCCGTGACTTGCGTCTCAAGCCATCCTCTGTTGACCATTACGCCGTCTTCTGGCTCTGCTTATGATCTGTACCCACTCAGTCTCTTGTCCATTATTTTTTTCATAGATCGTATCGTAAACTTTACCCTGGAGTTCTTGTTGTAGCCTTGTTGAGGGACATTAGGCTTGAGAGAAGTGCAAAACTAGGGTTTCACTTTGTATTTAATTCGCTTATAAAAACTAATTCAGGGACATAAATTCGAAAGTCCTTCTAACAAAGTCTACTTGACTATTGTAACGTTCCTTGAGCAAAAGGGTG
The DNA here is from genome assembly GCA_905132765.1 of Moricandia arvensis. Taxonomy (NCBI): domain Eukaryota; kingdom Viridiplantae; phylum Streptophyta; class Magnoliopsida; order Brassicales; family Brassicaceae; genus Moricandia; species Moricandia arvensis. The sequence continues at coordinate 33,161 of CAJHQP010002179.1, forward strand.
TGGAATGAGTTTGGACATGTTTCCTAAGATTACAAAAATTCAAAAAAAAAGAATGATTCGAAAACTAATGAAATGTCAAAACCCAAAAATTCTTTTAATATATATATATATATATATGGTTGTTAGGAATTATCTTTATGGTTTACTTGATATTTATTTATATGTTGTTGTTATCTCTATATTAGAGATAGAGTCTATCTCATTCTTATGACGGTTTATGTACTTGTATATATAGTCTTTGATATCAATGAAAATAAACAACACTTTCCACAACACGTTATCAGCATGATAGCCTCTAAAACCCTAAAGCTAAAGAAGCCAACGAAAATCACAAAAAAAACTAATCTCTCTCGCTCCTTCCATCGACGGCGAACTTCAAACGGTTCGTTCTCTCAAACCGTGTGGACTCAGAAAGCATGTAATATATCAAATTGAAGCTCCGGACGAGACTAAAAAGTCTGTGAAAACGGTTTGCCGATCCGATCAGTGACGCACCCTCACGCACGATTACAGTGAACGCCGTCAAGCTTTGAAAACTTCATACGATTTCAAAAGCTAAATTTTCTCATAAATCCTAAGTTTTTCATGAACCCTAATCTTCTTTATCTCACAGAATAGAGAATTTGGATGATATTTAATCTTGCTTAGCTTATAAATTTGATATCAGCTTGAACAAAATAACTCACGGATCAAGGAGGTTCATGGAAGCTTGTTACTCGTGAGGAACAACTCTAGGATCCCTCTCATGGTGGTCCAGTCAGATATAAACGAGTTTCAAGGTAAACAAAGATCAAACCTCATAAATCTTAATCAAATTAGGGTATTAAGTTTATGAGCCCTAATTGAAATCGGATTCACAAACCCTAAGATCTAAGAAATCAATTTTGAATCTATGAGAGGGCCTTGAAAACCCTAGTTAATCCGATTAATTCTTTGATTAGGTTGTTAGAGGTTGTTATGGTAATTTTAAAAAGTTAAAACCCTAATAATCAAAAAACCTAATCAAAACTTAATTACCTAAGACTCTATAATCAAAATCGAAACCTCATAAATCCTAATCTATCTATATCTAAACACAAACTATAAAATTATCGAAAATCATCAAAAACCCTAATTTCCTTTTTGATTGTTTTCGACTTGATTGTGTTTTAAGGATTAGGAAAGTTTCCTTATTTGATTGATGGAGAGTTTAGGTTGATAGAATTAAAAGTAAAACCTAAATCTCGAATTTAGAAAATTCCCTAAAGACATAAAACCTAAAATTTGGAGAATATGAGACTTTAAGAAAATTTCCATTTTGGAATGTTTCATTTTGCTTGTTTGAGAGTTTAGGTTGATAGATTGAATGAAAACTCTAAATCTCGAATTTGGAAATTCTCTAAAGATATAAAACCTAAAATTTGGATGATATGAGAATTTAGAAAAATTTCTATTTTTCAAACTTTCCATTTTTGAAAGTTTCCATTTTTGAAATTTTCCATTTTTCAAAATTTCCATTTTTGAAAATTTCCATTTTTGAAAATTTCCAGTTTGAAAGTTTCCATTTTTGACTTTCATGAATGTTAGGGTGATAGATTGATTTGTATACACACACATGAACTTGAAATTGGAAATTTTAAAGGTTAAACCCTAAAATATGGATTGCTTGAAATTTTATTTCCATTTTTGATCATATGCAAGCTAAGTTGATAGATTGTGTGTTTCATAAAATCTATCTCGAATATGAACCACCTAAAGGCCTTGAAACCTTAACTCTGAAAATGTTAAGATGATCATTGAAACATTTCTTGGCCGTGTGCATAGCTTATTTGATCAATGAAACATGTTTGATTGCTTGGATTGCATTATCACTCGACCGTGTATCATGCTCATGTTGTTCCCACACCATGGATTGTTGAAATCTTAGTTTCTAAATTAAACTTATAAGGGCCTTGAAACCCTAAGTACTATGACTAATAAAACCGGGTGGAAAAACTATTGATTGATTTTGATTAATCCATGAGAATTAAGATGCTAGAATTGTTTGATGCATCCATGATACACTAAGTAATAATATCCTTACCCGGTCTTGAATCCAACCGAGGTCTAAACCTTGTCGACCTTGGTCGCATATAGGATCACATGGTTGATTGGCTAATTGCTTGGTCGAGGATCAATAACTAAAACTCGACCTAAGATTATTTTGCATCTCATCGTAGCAATCATACATGGCCGTATGGCCTTAACATATCGACCATACATATCCCACGTCCACACTGTTCTGATTTGGTCGAAATAGAAATTCTTTTGGTCAAGTAACCAAATGTGAAAACCATGTGTGTTGACTGGTTGATTGTTTGAGTTCTAAAATTCTTGAATTGGTCGATAATATGATCTTAAAAGTCGAAACCCTAAAGCTACATATAATCATTAGACACAAAGATTATCCTAAGATTGAACATGATCTATCTTATCTATACTCGACCTAAAACCCGTCTAGGACCTAACCACGTCCATAAAAATAGTCCACACGGCCATAGGAACCATTATGGTCGCAGCCGTGGTTGATGAAAAGACGTGGTCGAGGCCACTATAATGTGAGCCATGGTCGACCGAACCACTATAGCAAAGGCCGTGGATTTCAAACCCCATTCAGGCCATGGTCGAGACCAAAAACATGGTATTTCCATCAAAATTTACTTGCATAAATGCATATGGTTGTGGCTATTAACAACTCATATGGTCGAGGTTAACAAACTCGGACCGTGGCCGTATAAACCACAATAACTACCGTGGACAAAATTTTGGCCATGGTCGAGGGAAGTAAGTCGTGGTATTTCTAAACCACAACACCCGACCAACAAATCATTGAGCCATAGGTGTGGAAAATTAAACCATTTGGATAAAACATATAGAACTCCCAAACATCATTGTGACCTCTATCAAGAGAGTCCAAAAAGAAAGAATCTAAAACCCCATTTGGTCCAAGATGGCAATGGTGATAATCAAAATAAACTTATGAATTACGAAACATATAGTTGTCTAAATGAATAAGCTAGATTTCGACAATAAGAGTTTATAAATGAGTGTATAGTCGGTCTAATAATACCTACGGCCAAGACAGTGCCTAAAAGGCTAAAGAGATCCTAATGATCTACATTCACCCATAAGACCCATTGAGCTATAAGAACTTAAGTATGAATGGTTTCCCAAATAAAAAACAATGGGTAAGAAAGGAAACAAAATGGTTCCTTCAAAAGATTTGAAATAAAACCGCCCAAGACTGCATAATAATGTAGTCTAGACTATACTTATGTATTCTACTGATCTAAACTATGCTAAGGATCAGTATGTTAAGAGGCAAAAGAGCCATGGATACCCAAATTGGTATACCCACGAAATTACACTTAATGGCATGACTGGATTAGCCATCCAGACCTGAAACTTGATGCAAAGAATGTTAAAGAGCATATAAAGTTATCCCATAGTATCTCACGTTGTGTTAAACTTACCAACCTATAAAAGTCTCAAGCACCACGTGATTATAGTATATCCATGAGGGGGAGTGAGGACAAAACCTTGACCCATAAACATACTACAAATCCGTGTGACATGGTCTATGATCATAGTAGTAGACTCAGCTGGCCAAATTCCTTTTACTACAAAGGCCACTAACTAATGCTTGGAGACAGATTGAATTACATGTATAAGTTGAACATGCATCAGGCCATATAAGTGAGCATAGATATTCCCATCTCAGAGAAATATGGGTCATGACCAGACATAATAAAACCACCACATAACATATGTGCTTCTAAAGATAAAACCTGAGAAAATGATTGGGAATATATGTTGGATAGGGGTATGACTTTCTCCTACAAGTTTTAAGAAACCTTGAGCCAAATATGGGTGATAAGGCTAGATTCACGGATTGCATGATTATGAATCCAAATATCCAACATCATAAGGAGAAAGATATAAGCTGGATATGATAAGAAAAAGAGAATGGTATTGACCATCATTGTCTTGGCAAGATCCTCGGACTTGAGTATATGATTTAAGACGTCTAAAGAAAGAAAGATTATGCAAAGCTAGCTAAATTAGATGCCAAACACATTGACCCGAGAAAAGAAAAATGAAGTCATACCAGCTGAGCACCAAACTAAATTTGATGTCCTAGAGAGACACAATCAAGTTGCTACACAATATGTTCCATAAGAAAAGGAACCTCGGAAAAGAGAAAGAGTGCATAAAATATGAAAGCTGAGGTCAATAAGGAAACCAGACCAGACATATAAATAAGGTCGGCCGGCTGAAACATCTAAGGTACCAGACCATGTAGCTTAGGACGTCAAGCTGCTGGGTATTGAAGGTGCTAGATAAAAGATCTCAAATCGATTGGATCATGTTTGGAATACAATGGAACGCAAAAAGGGTATCGATACCAATGATGTATTTACATATAAGAATGCGCAAGATAAGTAGCACTTGATCATAAAGATATAAGCGAGGATCATGAACCCACGTAAGAGTACTCATAAAGATAAAAGAAATCGTGAGGTTAGAATATATTAAGAGTGATGGGCGTATTAGCCATATAGAAACGCCATCAGATAAAGCAGTGATGAATAAAGATCTTGTGAGAAAACCGTGAGATAAAGAACATTCAAGCATGGCTTGATGGCACAAGGATACTCACAAAGATTAAAGAAAAGTTTATAAAGGAGATATACTCCAATGTGGTGGAGGCTACTAATTTGGCAAAGTCTGGTCATATATTAAAGTATGTAAAAATAGCATATGGTTCACTGGATAAAACAAAATTAAAGGTACCAAAAGAGATAAGAAAGATGAGAAAGAAATTCTCTAGAATGAAACAATGCAGCTGCAAGTAATATGAAAAACTAATACTTGGTTCAATCAGTCCGTATATCTTTACAGAAGATATTATAATTCCTTGTGTGTACATATGATTGCAGAAACATCGAACTGCAATTTATTAGCCATTCATTGATAAGATATGAACGTGTATGGGCATAGTCAATGACCTAATATATGTACTTATTACGTGGTTTGGTCCACTACAAGAAAGACATGAAATGCCATCAAAGAAAGCATAGATTGCGATGAGTTTTAAAGTAACAAGGTTAAAGTGTGGGACTGCAATGAAAGCACGAGACATTATGGTTATATCAGGGGATAAAAGAGAACCATAATAGCCTAAGAGAGTGACCAGAAGTGTGTCTGGTCGTGGCTCAATAGATATAGATATTACTAAAAGGCAAGAAAGATCTAAAACCGGACGAAGACCCATATGGTCCGGAGAAGGAAAATAAAGATCCACATTATGGTAGATCATAGATATAACTATGCCTAACGGTGGTACGGTTATATCCTGGTGTTCTATAAGCAGACCATGACGGCAACATCATCCAATCACACAGAGATAATATTATAAATGAAGCAAGTCGTGAGTGTGTGTGATTAAGGTAATTGACCCAACATGGACGAGCCAGTTGTGAGATGTCTGAAGACAATGAACCAGCCGTGGTGTATGAGGACAATGCAACATGTATTGTACATCTCAAAGATGGCTACATCAAAGGAGATAAGACAAAGCACATTCTGCCCAAGTTCTTCTTTACCCACGAGCTATAGAAGGCAGGCGAAATTGAAGTAGTACAAGTGGCATCAAGCGAGAATTCAGCTGATCTATTCACCAAGTCATTGCATACCTTGACGTTCAAGAAGCTCATACATCAGATAGGGATGCGTCGACTGAAAGACCTTCAGGGATGCATTCATCAGGGGGAGTTACATGTGTTGTACTCTTTTTCCTGTCTTGGCTTCCCTTTTTACCACATTGGGTTTTGGGTTTACCAGAAGAGGTTTTAATGAGGCAACATCTAAAGCATGTAACAATCTCTGAACTAGACGCGTCAACCAAGGGGGAGTGTTAGGAATTATCTTTATGGTTGACTTGATATTTATCTCTATATTGTTGTTATCTCTATCTTAGAGATAGAGTCTATCTCATTCCTATGACGGTCTATGTACTTGTATATATAGTCTTTGATATCAATGAGAATAAATAACACTTTCCACAACAATGGTAATTTTGTTAAATAGTCATTTATAAGTTTTTATCAATAAAATAATATTTAAAAAGAAAATAACTGAAATAACTTTTTAATTTTAAAACTTAAAAAAAAATATTTTTAAAAGTTTTGAACTAACCTCTAAAACTTCACCCCATAACTGTAAATCCTAAATATTAATTATTAATTTTAGACATATAAATATATATTTATAGCTTTTAATAAAATTTATTTTGTTCATTTTCTTTTTAAATTTTATTTTGTGATAAAAACTTTTAGGTTTATCCTACGGTATTTCTTATATATATAACTAAGAAATAGGATAACCACTTGTATATAGATAGCACTTGGCATAAAACTATTTATAGATATACATACTACATATATTTATATATATAAATAGATAATGACATATCCACGAAAGTTCTTGGAAAAAAAAAACAGAGCTCCCACGTCAGGACACCTATGTTGATCATTGGAAATTAGAAAGTGAAAACGCGCTTCAAGTCAAAGACTATTATTTACCAAAACAGCCTAGACGTTCTCTTGTATAAAGTTCATTTTGTCTGCAAAGACGTTATAACAAACCAGAAAAGAAACAAAAACGTAATACTACTCTTTATACAAGGATCTCAAGATCAAAGATGATGGGAAAAGGGACCTTTTCGATGTTCAAGACGAGGAAAGAAAGGACGAGACTGAAATTTGTGGGACTTGGAAGACTCAAATGGAAGAGACTGAATCTGAAGATGTCGTTTTTCGAAACTTTGAAATACAGAATCATGTCTATCATTGAAGCAATGGTTTTGGTTTCTAAGCTTGGTTTTTTCTTTCTTTGTTGCGGTTGCAGATTCTAAAACACCTTATTTTTGTGGTCAATTCTGTATTTTTTTCGTTTTTTTTGAATTCTTAGTCTATATGTAAAATTGATTCTAATTCTTTCAATTCTATACCAATATTTTTCCTATTTGTTTGCCATAAAATATGTGTATAGTAAAAGTGCAACGTAAACAGTCCATAAGGTGTTTCAAAAAAAAAAATCCATAAGGTTCATAATGTCATTGCCTAAATTAAGGAAAATTAGTTTGGGATTCCAATGGAATTTAATGTTAAAATTCAGACCAGAGTAAAGTTATTAGTCATCATGTAACGATGATCCCAACCAGATCAAGAACCTCAATAATGAAATGTCCATATATATAAATAGAAGGGTCAGAGTCTTTTTGGCATCAGTTTATTTTTAACTATAAACTGAGTCAATGCAATGTAGGTTTGACCGATCTGAACTTAGGCCAACAAAGTCAATGTAGGTTTGACCGATCTGAACTTAGGCCAACAAAGTCAATGTTGGGTTGTGTTTGGTTATCTTATCTTCTTCTTTTTTGAAACATGACAACTATTTTATCTATTATTTAGAACATCTACATATGTACATGATCTAGAGAACTATAATCTTTCGTTGTCTCTTATAGTCTTATATATGCACAAGGTTCTCTGTCAATTGCATGTCAAAATTGAGCAAACAAGATAGTGTTAGACCATCTACATTGGAGTACATAGTCTTAGCTTTGTGATGGAAAGTTCTACAATAGGATGATAGCAGGACCAGATCTGGACACAAATAGTTGAAACATTCACTTTGACCAACAAAATTTTTAAAGTTTTTACATAATAATAAATCTCCAAATTACGAAACTTTGTTTTTATAAAAAATTTAAAACGAATATTTAGAACTCTCAAAAGTTTAGAGATTGTCTTGGATGATAGATAAATGTGTAACAAGAATAGACACTATATTTTTCTTAACAGTAAATACTATATGTGGATTCTCACGCATTGTATCAGTCCGTGGATTATGAATGCAATCATAAATAGATATGAGTTTATTTGTTTCTTTAATTTTTTTTTTTGAAAAAGGTCGGAATGAAAAAAAATGGTCGATATGAGCTTATTTGTTATGTTTATAGGTTCACCAGGTCTTCAATTACAACTACTAGACATTAATGAATCAACATTTGTTAGTGTGTATAAATTTGCACTTAATTGTATGTGCTTCACCAGATTTTACTCATCTACTTGTTTTTCACATTGAGGTGGTATCATATGCGTTAACACATTCAAGATAGCAGTTTTGGTTGCAGCACAGATATTATACACAATGTAATTTATAAGGATGTTTGTAATACTCAAGTTTTCTGAAAAATGATGGTGCATCAAGAATTAAAAATAATTTGACTATACTTCGTCAAGTCTGTTTGTCTTTCCATCATCTATTTGGACACAATTTCAGAATTAAATCATATATGAGGTGAAACAATTTAAAGATGAAACTCCATTCTAAGAAAACAATTTAAAGATGAAAAGGAGTGTGAATGAAAGACAAAACATCAACAAAAAGAATTTGGAGATTTTTGAGGCTTCTTCTCACGTAATAACACAAAAGTATATTAAGCTACATGAATTTCCAACATAAATCTAATTGATAATAAGAAGAGTGGACAATATATCTTATATACTAGTTAATATATATCTTCTAATTTCCAATGTGGGATATTTATTTTTATTATGTTATTTCGGGATGATGACTGTTTTGAGCATTAATCTCAAAATGTTCAAGCATGGATCAATGGGTCAATTTTTAGATTGGATCAATGTTGATCGGATTAGATTGTATAGATCGGGTTCTAAAACCATATTAAATTAGATGAGCTTCCAACTTAAAACCAATTGGTGATAAAAATAATAGTTTATCTATCTTATTTACTAGTTAATATTGCTTCTAACTTCCGATTTTGTATCTTTATCCTTAATAAAATATAATCCGCAGGCGAAAATTGACGTGAGAGCCTATAAACGCTAGTGATCATGGTGTTACAATTTGTGTTTGTAGCATTATATAACGTTCACATTTGGTAAACATTTTTTTTGTCGGCTACTTATTTCTCTAGATCAAGTGTTGGTCAGACGAGCCGTTCCTCTGTAAATCACTCTATCTAACCATGTCTAATCTATATGATTATGAGAGAGAGAAAAACTTTTGTTCTTAGTCTTTTTCACTAGTTGGCCCGTCCGACCATTCTCGCTCTGGGGAATATAAAACAAATTCACATTCTCGAAGTTATCTTGTAAACTTCTGAAGATATCAATCTCTGCATCAAAAACTAGCCAGTCCATCGGGTTTTTTTAGTATATCTATTAGGTCTGAACAATCCGTTTCAAAGCGAATTAAGGGGAATCTCATGTTTTTCATATATGAGACCGCCCAAAGTAGTCCATCTATCTCATCTTGAAGGGCCGAGGGACTTTTGTTACACTTGTAGTCTAAAAAATTCAATATCCATGTGATCTTTAAGACTCCATCCTATACTACTAACACTGCCATTGCCATTATCGATCCATGAAATGTGTTGTTGAAAAAAAAACTAAAGACAAAGGTTGCGTTATTGAAACAGTCGAAAGGTAAACCAATATGTTATGAATGGTGATGTGCCTTATTATTTAGACAGAGGTTGCTTTTTTCTTTTCTTTTTATCCTTGGTTTAAATGTTAAGATGAGAAGGTTGGAGAAAAAGATGAGAAGAATGGGTTTGATAAAGAAGAAGATAACATAGATGTTGAACAACTGATACCGGCTGGCGGCTATCCACTTCCATCTTTTCATTGCTGTATTGGCTAATTTAAGATTTTAATGCTTCCACGTGAGTATCAATCTGTTCACCTACCTTACCATCTCTAGTATTTATTGCCTTCCGAGTGTTTATTTTTAGGTTACTTGTTTGCCTTTATCATTAAGGTCATTTTGTTTGTATTGTTTTCAACTTCGATAACTAGATTTTTTAAAAATATTATATATTTTTAATTGACAAAATATTATATATTTTTAATTGACAAAATATTATATATTTTTAATTGACAAAAATATTATATATTTTTTAATTGACAAAAATACTTTTTTTATATAAGTTCTAGAAAACGAGCGCTCGACTATGAATTGTCTTATTTTACTGGAAGTTGTAAGCAAGCAGGCTTTCAGATAAACTGAGCCAAATGGCATCTCTTTCTAGCACGAGGGAGAGCTGGACTCCAACCTTTTCTTTTGTTTTATATCAGTTTTTTTTAAAAAAATCCTTAGAACATAGACTCAAACAACATCGAACTGTAGTCATGGTTAAAACTAAACACTCATGTTGCAACTTAATCGGGTAGTAAATTGTCTTCTATCCTTATTCGAGTTTTAGTACTTGTGAAATCATCTATTCTGTGTTCTAACTACAAAGGCAAATAAGAGACTGATTGAAATATCATAAGTAAGTTGGATATCAATTTTTCAAAAAATAGTTTAATCAAAAAAAATTAATGTGTAGGTTTTAGGGTTTAATGATATTGTTTAGGGTTTCCTATTTATAGGATGGAATTGAGTTTATAAAATTTTATACATAATTTAAAAAAAAAATTATAGATAGTTTAAAAGATTAATTTAGTACTTTTTGATCACAAACTTAAAGTATTTATAAAATAGTTATTATTTGAAGGTAAAATTTAAAAATAGTATCAATGATAAAATAGAAATCTCCCAAACCGAATCTATTTTTTTTGTTAGGGTAATCTAGAATGATAAACATATAAAATTTGAAGATTCAATATTTAGTTTAAATATTTCAACCATATTTTCTAAATAACACTATATTCTTACATGCGATTTTAAAGCAGGATAATTATTACAAAAATCAAAAAGATTTTATAAATAAATAGAATTAAGAAAAAAATGTATACATTTTTAAATAAAAATATATTATAAGATATTTGAGTAAATTGGTTAGAATGAATTTAACATTTTTATTCCGTAAATTTTTAATAGATAATAGTGGCACGAATCTTAAACAACACGTTAAATCAATCTATATAGTAATTTTAAAAATAAGATAGATGCCTTAAATCTCATTGTGCACCCATGGAAACGAATATCGCTATATTACATTTAATCATTTATACAAACCTTTTTTTTGCTTAACATCTGCAATCATCATTGCCATTGCACTTTTTAAACATTATTTCAGTGTTACCATACGGTCTCTACGTACTGTTACAATAAAGTTTCAAGGAATTTATGATGCATAAATTGATTTTGAAAGATTAAAAAGTGAAAAATCGTATTTGCAAGAATAATTAGACCATATAAGAAGAATCAATAAAAGAAATTTCTTAACAGTCGAAGAATCATACCCAATAATCAACCATATTTTATCGAGATGTAACTAAGGCTGGGTTTATAGGTCAACATGCCTCGCTTGATCCGCCAATCTTTTTCGTTTGACTCGCCAATTTGTTCAGTTTGATTCGATCCTAAGGCAAATGTTGTATTATAAAAGATTGTCGAACTAGTTCTGAGGGATATAAAAGCACCAAGAATGCAAGTACTAGCTTAATCTAAGTGCAATCGAATAATGGAGGATTTTAAACTATGACTAAGAATAAGAAAAGCAATAAATGAAATAACTTCTTCGATAAAGAGAAAGGAGAACTCATGGAAGTAGGGATTAGACCTTGGGTGATCAAACTTCGAACTAAAGATGGCGAGTGATCAATTAAACTATCAACCTTAAGCCTAGACACGATTCTAAACAAGCTCTATGTCTACTAGCCATTTTAACACCTTTAACAACAAGTGTCCCTGGTAAAGAATGTTAAAAGCCATTTTAACACTTTTAACACCTTTAACATGATTAAATACCTGGTACATCCCCTAAACTTAAGTCACACAGTCTCTGTGTTGTTAAGTTGAAAGAGATACCCAAAAGATAGCTAAAATGCAAAATAAAAACTGATATATACAATGGAAGGTGAAGGAGTACCATCTATAGGAAGCAGGGAGGGGCGAATAGCCCAGGCTTGTCGTCCGGTGGGAATGTGGTGTAGCGGCCATCTGGTGGTTGGCTGAAACCTTCAAACCGTGACTGGCTCTGAACCCCTCTCTCTATCGTTAGAGCATGCTGTAGAGGGTCTTCTAGTGATAACCCCTCAAGGAGCTCATCAGCAGGAGCGTCCATCTCCTCAATGTAGAAGACTTGCCCTTGCATAGTTGGTTTCTTTATTATTTCCTTGATGTCAAAGTGGAGAATGTGCCCTTTACCCAAATGGAGATCGATTTCGCCTTCTTTCACATTAACAATAGCTCCTATTGTGGCTAAGAATGGCCTTCCAAGGATCAAGGGATCTCGAGCTTCCTCCCCCATCTCAAGTACCACAAAATCAGTAGGGATCTCATAATTTCCAACCTTCACAGGGAGGTCTTCCAAGATACCGACATGGTATTTCACTGAACGATCAGCCAACACCAGAGAGAGTCTACACTTCTTGTACTGAGTGAATCCAAGCTTCTTTGCAACAGACAAAGGCATCAAGCTGACACTAGCTCCCAAATCGCAGAGACATCTCTCAAATACCATAGGTCCAAGAGTAAAAGGTAGTGTGAAGCATCCTGGATCCTCTAGCTTCTTTGGAACATCAAGCCTCTGGATGATGGCACTGCACTCATGAGTAAGGATCATCATGCCCTCCATCTCTTTCGTCTTTGCAGCTACGGCATCTTTCAGGAACTTGCTGTATTGAGGAACTAGCATGAAAGCATCAATGATGGGCATTGTGACCTGAACTTCACTCATTTGCTTCTCAAACAGAGCTTTGTACTCCTCTAGCAGCTGCCTCTTGAATCTTCCAGGAAATGGGAGTTTAGATTCATAAGGGGGGGAAACAAAAGAATTCTCATTTGCTGGAGCAGCAACTTCACCATGTTTCAGTGTTTTCTTCTCTTCCCCAACCTTTCCTTTACCCTTGGCTTCCACAATCTTCTCCAAGATCTCATCATTGATCATCTCATCCACAATTACAACCTCATCATCTATGTTGATGGCTACCCCCTCACCTTGTTTCTCAACATCCTTGGTGAGATCTTTTGAAGGTAATTGTTTTCCACTCCTGAGGGTACTAACTTTTATAGTCTCCTTGGGATTTTGCTCTGATTTTCTAGGTAGTGACCCTTGCTGACGATTTTGGTGAGTGTTCATGGAAGCAAACTGGTTTTCCAAAGCCCGGAACTTGTTGTTTAGCTCATTGTAAAACCCATCAATCTTGTAGTGAATGTTCTTCAGATCATATCCAACATGCTTTTCACTTCTAGTCTGAAACTCCATGATCTGTTTTAGTAGAGCTTCAGTGTTGTTTCCCTGAGGACCAGAGGTAGAAGGATTAGGTTGTTGTTGGGAAGATTGGTTACCTTTGTTTGAGAAACCAGGTGGAGTCTACTGAGACTGGTAGTTGCCTTATTGGTTGTTGGAATAGGACTTATGTGGGTAATTGTACTGGAAGTTAGGCTCTTTTTTGTATCAACTACCATTGTTGTTGATGAAACACAATTCTTCTTACCCTTCCAAACCATCAACCTCATTGACTGTAGTTGGTGCTTCCTGCTTGGTGTTACCCACAGATTTTACCTGCTCTTGTGTGGCTTTTTCAGCAATGAGGAGGTCGATCTTATCTTCCAAAAGCTTTGATTTCCTTTCTTGTCTGCTTGTCATCACCCCTACTGACTTTGTCATGTTCTGCACTGTAGACCGCATCACTCTTGACCATGTTGTCAACCAGCTCTTCTGCATCTACCTCAGTTCTGCCCAAAAAGAACCCATTGCTTGCAGTGTCCAATCTGGCTCTGTACTTAGGAAGAGCACCTCTGTAGAACGTGCTCAGCAAGCTCTCCTTAGTGAAACCATGATGTGGGCATTTGGACTGGTAGCCTTTGAATCTCTCCCAGGTTTCACTGAATCCTTCCAAGTTCTTTTGTTGAAAACTAGAGATCTCGTTTCTCAGATTGACAGTTATGGAGGAAGAGAAGAATATCTCCGAGAATGCTCTCTTGCACTCATCCCAAGTAGTGATGGTGTCACTGGGTACAGTCTTCTCCCAATGTCGTGCTTTATCCCCCAAAGAGAAAGGGAAAAGCTTGAGCTTGAAAGTATCTCCGGACACACCATTGGTTTTTGACAAACCACAATAACTGTCAAACTTGTCCAAGTGATCAAATGGGTCTTCTACAGGCAATCCATGATACTTGTTGTTCTTTATCACATTGAGGAGTCCAGGTTTGACGTCAAAGTTTTTGGCTTCCACTGGTGGAGCACGGATGCCCAACCTCTGACCATTAACATTTGGACAGTCGAGGTGGGTGAATTGGCCCTTGTGGTCCATTGTTGCCATTTTGTGGCAGAGGGTTGTTATTGTTGTTTTCGTTTGGTGGATCCATGTCAATATTCAACTCTTGTGGCTGAACTTGTTGCTCTTCTTGTCTTCTCTGTCTTGAGATAGCTCTTTCGTAAGACCTGATATCTGGAACTCGTGGAACTAGGTTTGTTGTGCCCTTGCTCCTCAAGTTCATATACCTGAAGTGCCAAAAAGAGATGAAGACAGAGAATCAATAACGAAATAAAAAACAATGACTTAGTCTCAAGCAGGTGACTAAATCTCAATGTTCTAATCAGCTCAGAATTTGGCAACGGCGCCAATTTGATGTTAGGAGTTTTCAAGGCTCCTAAGGTAAATGTTGTAGTATAAAAGATTTTCGAACCAATTCTGAGGGATATAAAAAGCACTGAGAATGCAAATACTAGCTTAATCTAAGTGCAATCGAATAATGGGGGGGGGGGTTTAAAACTATGACTAAGAATAACAAAAGTGATAAATGAAATAACTTCTTCGATAAAGAGAAAGGAGAACTCATGGGAGTAGGGATTAGACTTTGGGTGATCAAACTTCGAACTAAAGATGGCGAGTGATCAATTAAATTATCAACCTTAAGCCTAGACACGATTCTAAACAAGCTCTATGTCTAGATGAATGTTCATTTACTAACATAACTCAAGCATCAAATGTCTTCGGTTGAATGTTATGGAAGTAATCATTAAGAATAAGTCTACTAGCCATTTTAACACCTTTAACAACAAGTGTCACTGGTAAAGAATGTTAAAAGCTTAGGAGAGTTGACTCAGGCATTTCATCAAACACCTTGTGGGTGGGAAATGCATAAAGATCAACTTTTGAGTGGGCAACTCAAAAGTAGCATTACGATTACTCTACTAGCAAAGAACAAGAGAAATCTACACTAAAACATCCTAGATCTAACATAATCATCCTTAATCTTCCTAACTCATGAATCCAATGGTGATTTACTCACTAATCATCATGATTTCTCTTAAACCCATATTTAATTCAAGCTTAATCATGTAGATGATGGATTAGACAAGTAACAACAATAAAACAATGAAAACAATGATCTTAGAAGGTTTTTGTGTGTTTTCTTCAAGAACAAAGATTATCTGCCTGAGACGGCTTACAGAGGTACTTAACTTAGGTTTAGAAAATGTAAAACAATGAAACAAAATGACCAAAAGGTCCCTGAAATAACTTGAGTTTCGTCTCAACAAAGACACGCAGCGACTTGGTGTCATCACTTCGGAGGGGTCGCTGCGAGGCCTCTCTTCGCGTCTCGGTCTGCGAGCGACCTCTTGTCGTCGCTCTGGAGGTCGCTCCAGTTGGGAGCGACCTGGTATGGTCACTGTGGGCAGGTCGCTCTAGAGTTCTCCACACGCTACAGAGTGACACGACGCCGAGCGACCATCGTACCTCGCTGTAGAGGTCGCTGTGGATGGGAGCGACGTGTTGAGGTCGCTCTGGCACGTAGTTCCATCTCCACTTGTCCTATGATCACCTTTGACTCTCTTTTTAGCTTCAAAAGCCTCCAACCATCTTCAAGAACTCCAAGGATACTCTGATACCTAAAAAGAACTCATGTATGCAAAATGCAACCTAGAAATGACTAAATCATAGTCTATATGATCAAAATGTATATAGATGAATGGATAAAACAATGGAAATATGCAAGACATCACCTATAATCTTCAAAGAAATAATAGTTATTTTTATCCGTTTCGTTAAGATTTAGTGGTAGCCAGCAGAATCTGCAGATGATATTAAATTTAGTAAAATATTTATTTTTGTTATACATTAATTATTTTAATAAAAAAATATATTTAAAATAAAAATTACATAATAGTCTTAATATTTTATATATTTTCATAACTTTATATTTTTAGATAAATTTATTATTTTTTAATTTTACGGATTGACAAATATCCGTATCTCAAATTCTAGTGATCCATACTCGTTCGGTAAAAAATCGACTTAATCCGCATCTTCACAGGTTAAACTATTTTAATCGGTCAATCCACACTTGTCCTGCGATGGAGCTAATGTGGCGGAACCCACATATAATGATTGAAATTCCCGAGCCCTAGATGTAACAACAAACCAAAGCCAGTAAAAATAATTATACGGCAAAAACTAAAATAGTGGTAAAATGTAGGGACCAAAAGATAAACTTCCTCTAATTCGTTTTGGGTGTTTTAAAAATCAACTGCTCCTGAAAAATCTGACGAACTGAAGCTCTCTTCACAAAACGCACATCACATTTCCCACAACATCGTACCTATCGCCTCCCTCCCTCCCTCTCTCTCTCTCTCCTTCTCCTTTAGATCCGCCATGCAAGCTCTTCAATCCTCCTCCCTCCGCGCCTCTCCGCCGAACCCACTTCGAACCCCTTCGAACCGACAATCCCATCAGATCACCAATGCGAGACCCACCAGGAGACGCTCCTTCATCTCCGCCTCAGCCTCCCTCTCCGCTCCCAAACGCGAGACGGATCCGAAGAAACGCGTCGTGATTACCGGAATGGGTCTCGTATCCGTCTTTGGAAACGACGTCGATGCTTACTACGAGAGGTTGCTTTCCGGTGAGAGTGGAATCAGCTTGATTGATCGATTCGATGCGTCTAAGTTCCCGACTCGGTTCGGTGGTCAGATCCGTGGGTTTAGCTCCGAAGGGTACATTGATGGGAAGAATGAGCGTAGGCTTGATGATTGCTTGAAGTACTGCATTGTAGCTGGGAAGAAGGCTCTTGAAAGTGCCAATCTTGGTGGTGATAAGCTTAACACGGTACTACTCTCTTAGATTCATCAAAGTTCAAAACTTTTAAGGCGGATTTGGTTTAAAGTTGGTATCTTTAGTCATGAGCTTGGTTTATCTTTGATGGGTTCAACTTGTTGTAGATTGATAAGAAGAGAGCTGGAGTACATTTACAGTTTAAAGTTCATGTCTTTAGTCCTAAACACTTGATTACTTTTGACTGTTGAGGCACATTTAATGTTGTCTTTAGTCCTAAACATGAGTTTGGTTTATCTTTTACTAAATTGCTTTTGTTTCCTTGTGGGGTGTTGTTATGTAGATTGATAAGCAGAGAGTTGGAGTACTAGTTGGGACTGGTATGGGTGGTTTGACTGTGTTTTCAGACGGTGTTCAAGCTTTAGTTGAGAAAGGTCACAGGAGGATATCTCCCTTTTTTATTCCTTATGCTATAACGAACATGGGTTCTGCTTTGTTGGCGATTGATCTTGGTCTTATGGGTCCGAACTACTCTATCTCTACCGCTTGTGCTACTTCTAACTACTGCTTTTACGCTGCTGCGAACCACATTCGCCGTGGTGAAGCTGATATGATGGTTGCTGGTGGGACTGAGGCTGCTATTATACCTATTGGGTTGGGAGGTTTTGTTGCTTGCAGGGCACTTTCGCAGAGAAATGATGACCCTCAAACCGCGTCAAGGCCATGGGATAAACAGAGAGATGGATTTGTCATGGGTGAAGGTGCTGGTGTTCTGGTATGTCTCACAAATTCTTACTCGTCGCACTGAAACTATTAATTTGGGTCTAATTGAATCTTTGGGTCTGAATTGATCAGTGCTGTCTGTAGCTGAGGAACCTTACTCTTTGTGTTAAAACAGTTGTTACCATAGTTGATTAGCTCAGGACATATCATTGCATTTGAATTGCTCTGCTTTAACAAAGTTGGTTTCATCCACCATGAGATTGGCTGATACATGTGACATGTTATGTCCATTGATTGTGTTAGTTTATTATATGGTCTAATAGGTGATGGAAAGCTTGGAACATGCGATGAAACGTGGTGCTCCAATTGTGGCAGAGTATCTTGGAGGTGCTGTGAACTGTGATGCTCATCATATGACTGATCCAAGAGCTGATGGGCTTGGTGTGTCTTCATGCATTGAGAGCTGCCTTGAAGATGCTGGTGTATCGCCTGAGGAGGTAACAAGAACTAACTTTTCAGGCTTCCAAAGTTTTGTAACAAAAGGGTCTCCGTTTGTTACATGTTACCTTTAGTTTGTGGTTATCTAAACGTTTTTCCAGGTAAACTACATCAATGCCCATGCAACTTCAACTCTTGCTGGTGATCTTGCTGAGATCAATGCCATTAAAAAGGTGTTCAAAAGCACTTCAGGGATCAAAATCAATGCCACCAAGGTTCATCCCCAGAGCTCAATGCCATTTTTAATGATCTTCTCCTCTATTTCCTGTATTGGTTTGCTTTGCGTTTCATATACATGACAGTTTTGTGAATGCATCATGTTACAGTCTATGATAGGTCACTGCCTCGGTGCAGCTGGAGGTCTTGAAGCCATTGCTACTGTGAAGGCTATCAACACTGGATGGCTTCATCCCTCTATCAACCAATTTGTACGTATTAATCCCTCCTTAACAAAATAATATTTTAATTCGACATAATCCATAACAAAAACCCAAGAGCACTCTGTTGATATATACCTCAGTTTTCTTTGTTTTTAGACACTTTAACACTCTGTTGTCTGTCATTGTAGAACCCAGAACCAGCAGTGGACTTTGACACGGTTGCAAACGAGAAGAAGCAGCACGAGGTGAATGTTGGTCAGTGACAACCAGCATTCTTGTCATTTGATTAAAAACCGACGATGGTTTCTTTGATAATGTCTGTCTATTTTCTTGGTGCAGCCATTTCAAACTCGTTTGGTTTCGGTGGACATAACTCAGTCGTGGCGTTCTCTGCATTCAAACCCTGATTCCTTCATACCCTTTAGATTCTCTGCTCCATCACCATTATCTTCCTTGCAGCTTCCTGGTTCAGTTCCATTCAGTTTTTTTTTCTTTCTTTCTTATTGTTCATTAAGCCGGTTGAGATTTCAGATTTTGTTTCTCTTATCTTCTGTACGGAATGTTGTATCTTAATTCGTTTCGTACTTTGCCTAAACAAAACCAATAATCTTTGTAGCAATGGTGTTAGTGTCAGAATAAGGGATTTTCATTTTTTTATTTCCTTAACAAGACTATGTACCTCTCTTTCTCTACTTAAAACAAAAATTGATTTCAATTGATTCATTTCCATAACAAATTATTTGAAATCAGTCTAAAACAAAAAAAAAAATATTATCTTGTAAAGCTGAATAACACTAGAGATGTAATTAATTGAGAATGTGAATTGATTTGTATTAAAATGTCAAAGTTCGGTTATACGATTTTAAAAAACTTAGTTAATTTAATTATTATTGAATTTGATATTTCCTAAAGTATTTTGGAATTCACAATTATCGAAAATATTTTATATTATAATATTTTAAAGCTTTTAAGTAAATTGTTTTAGAAGGAATTTCTTAATTAAAAGAACAAAAAAAAACAAATTTCATGGTTTTATGTGAGATGCTAAATTAATTTAACAAAAATTATAACTTTACAATTCGTATAAAATTATCTAAAAGTTCATTAAACTAAATCACTTCAAACTCTAAATTACCCTCATAAATTTTGGAAAACTAAATTTAAACAACTCACTTAATAACACCAAATTTTAAATAAGATATATAAATATCATATCTAATAGCAATAGATTTTAAAATAAAATTTAGAATTATAGTGCGAGTGACATTAGACTATGTAATAGATATGAATTATTAAAATACATGATTGAATACCATTCTTTAAATTAATAGCTAGTGGACCATTAACAATACTCGCAAGTTTGGGTCATGTTTTCCAAATTCAAATCTTTAGATTATTTATATATATGCACAAACTATGCTCAGTGAAAAATATTTCATATTTTATTAATAATACGCTAAATGCGTAGATTTTACATCTATATATATATAAAAGAGTTTTCTCTCCTCTAAGACTGCCACATCAGAAAATAGTGAAAGGATATGATGACACGTGTTTTCTCTAAGAGATTCTTTGCAAACGTTTCAATTGTTGGGTTTTTACGGTTTACATTTGGGCTTGGGCTTAAATATGATAACAAAACCAGTCACACATCTCTTCTTCTCATATGCCGACCCACGAAACTAGGTTTCATCATCTTCTTCGTTCTCTTTCACTAATCAGAGAGACGATGGCGTATCCGATAATGTTTTGTGAGACGAATCTTGATGATGATTCCCAGAATCGAGCTGTCTCAGTGGCGTTTTGTTTCTGTTTCATCTCCCAGGAACAATTACATGATGAATTTATTCACAACCATTAACTACGTTCTTTATATCTTCGACTACTACAACCACGATTTCTCATTCATTGCATCTTCCTTCTCTTGAAGGTTGTGCATCTCCAGCTATAAAAAGGTAAGCTTACACACCATGCATATCATTCTCACAAATCCAAATAACAGTTGAAAGTTAATTCTCAGCAGAATGGTGAACTCATCTATCCTCTTCCATGATTTGAAGGCTGGACGTTGTTCTTCTACAGTCTAGGTCTGACTTCTAAGCTTTCGGGAAGCAAGAACATGATACACGGTGGCAAGAGCATATGGGTGTGGACATACTCCTCCTCGGTGCTAAGGTTATTGCGTTCTTAATACTCATGATCATCAGCGTTTTTAAACACCAGTGTCTAATCTCAGAATTTTCATACTTTTGTTTCCAAATCTTTATTTTAACCTCCTGCAGTGAAGTGGTTAAGGACTATAAAAGTAGTGCACAAGCCGCAAAGTTGCTTCTCAAAGTAACTAAAAGCTTTGGCAATGAGTGCAATAAACGTTACTAACGTTTCATATTATTTACTGAGTCTTCTTAGATTTGGTTTTGTTTGCTTTAGGAAAGATCATTGTGCAAGCCCCTAGGGGAGAAGAAAGATTGTTTGCTTTAAGTTGAAACTTCTAATTGACTCTAATCTTATTCTTTTGGGTAACTGGTGCTATGGCTCAAATTCTGCTCAGAAGATAGCATCTCAAGAACCAAGTGTGAATAGTACAACAGTAACAGTTATTTGATCTCGACCTCAATATACTGAGATGATGCTAATGCATGATTTGTTCTTGGATTTCCTCACAGGATTATACAAATATATCCCATGTGACTGGTTAGACAGGTTTTGTTTCTATTTATTCAAATAACTTGAAACAAACTATGGTCTCAGAGGTGAGGTTAACTCTGGTAAGTGGTAAGGTCCAATGTTTTTATACTATGATGGTTATTTATATTGAGGTTGGAAGCTTATCTTTTGTCTGTGATCAACTTTTTCCATATTTTTATTCAGAAGATAAGGAACTCACCATGGATAGGTTTCAAAATGGTAGGTTTAGTTTACTATGTTAAAGTTAGTTTTGTGGCTTTGTTACGACTTATAAATTGACATTGTTATTTAGAATTGGAGAAATCAAACGCCACTGGGTTGAATGATCAAAAGGCCAACATTGAAGCTGGTGAAGGCAGATGATGAAGAAAAATCTGACTCTTTACTTTGGTATGGTAGATTCTAAATTCGTTTTACGTAGTGCAACGTTTAGTTTTCTTTTTGATGGGTTGTGAGTAGCATTGACTCACTTAATTATTTGAAATCTATGATCTTTGTGCTGATTTTTGGAATCTGACGCATGTTTGCTCTGTTTGGTTTTAGATGGGTTCGGATGATTATGAGGATGACTCAGAATACGAGGAGAAAACATCTTAAAGGTTTTTCCTAAAAAATTAGTTCTTTGCACTAAGAGCTTACAGACATGTTAGCTTTGAAAGCTTGAGTAATTTAGATCAATAATGTAAGGAATAAAGAGTGGAACCACTGAGCAAGAGACACAATGGTGGATCAATAAACAACAACAACACAATTGTGTCAAAGAATCCAAAGATGCAAGTGAGCATAAGCCATCAGGTAACTAAACCTAACTAAAGATATAGCTGTAAAAGCTCAAACCTTGAATATGAACAGCTGGATTAATGTTTGCTTACAAACTAACTTGGTGCAGGAGGAAATAAGTAGCATAAGTGCGGGGGTGTTCATAAAAAAAATTAAAACTTTTTCCGATTGGTGAATGGTTAAGTGGGTGAGGATTTAGTTTTTCTTTGGCTGCATAACTCGGATTCAATATTTAGTTTTAACCAAATTGAGTTCTCGAGGGATGTGGTTTACAGTTTTTTGACAGTATTTGTCTTTTTTTTTTGTTGATTTTTTATATAATGTTTCACTTTAAATAAAATATATTATTAGATTAAGAATTTGAAATGAATTCATTTTTTTCCTTAAAACTATTTTTAATTGGATTCATCAATCTAAAAGTAAATAAACAATAAAATGTTGTTTTATTAATCATTTGTAAGGGGGTGTATTGAAATGAGAATTTTAGGTGAATTGTATTAAAATGACAAATTTACTGTTATTCAAACATAAATTTTAAAAATCCACTTAAAATCTACTGTTATTGAATTGACATTTTATAAAATACTCTGAAATCCACTGTTATTGAAAATATTTTAACTTGGAAAGTTTTAAAGTTTTCAAGTGATTTTAAAATGTTTTGATAGAGTTTCTTAGTTAAAAAAAATCAAAACTCAAATCCCATGATTTTAGGTGATATTCTAGAGTAGTTTAACAAAATCATCTTAAACTCTTAAATTCATTAAAATCATCTAAAACTTCATTAAAAAATCAAATCACCACAAAGTTAAGATTGAATACACCCTCCTAAAGCTCTTTCAAAGTTATTTTAACATTAAAACTATATATATTAACAAACATCAAATGCATAAATAATCTTTATAGCTAACAATACATCTAACAGTTGTGGTTTTCTATTATTCTTTTGGTTTAGCCTAAAATATGGTGATAAAAAAACAATTCGGAATTTATTATTTTCAAATTTTTGTTGATGTGAATTTGAAGAAACATAAAGGCAGCATAGATATATTTTTAAATATAATAATACGTAAATATATAACCTAAACATTTTATTTATAAATATTAAACCGTAACAATTAATATCATGTTTAATGTTACTTGCTTAATAAATTGGATTTTCTTTTTCAAATTTTGAAATTATAAAATTTCAGAAAAATGTATTAAAATATATGAAATTCAAAAAGCAAAAATTGTGAACAAACTAAAATACTTATAATTTTATGAATTGTTTTAATATAGTAACAAATATATAATTTCTAAAAAAAGAAGAAATAGTAAAATTTGTAGTAAATAGTAAAAATTATAACAAAAATAAACTAAATATTTATTAAAATTTAAAGTATATTTATATTGTTTCTTTCATTTGATTACCCGCCCGTAGGGCGGGTCTGATCCTAGTATATAATAAAATAAACATGAAATTAAGTGTTCGATGTAGGTTTTGAATAAATATTTAATATTAATTTAGTGAAAATTCAGTTTATTCTAACAAAGATTTTTGCCGAAACGTCAACTCCAACGAACGTGCGCGGATTATTGTCTAATAATTTTGTAAAGTGAAGAAAAAGAAGTAGACCACTTAGAAAAGAGTAGGATAAAATCAACTTGCAGAAGCTTGATGAATTTATTTTCATGGAAACGGATTCCAAATCATCGAAGAGAATGAGAGTATGAGAAGCAAGAAAATATAACCAATCAAACTTCTGTAACATTAGGATGCTAAGCAAAATTAGATAAAAATAATTGAATGAAAGAATCAATACAACTTAATATTGAACCATGTTTTAAAGTTATATTACATAAAAGATGAAAAGACACAATTCAATTAACATACATTAAGAAATGCGTAACGTTTTGTTTTACTTTTTTGAAAAAATAAATAAAGATGCAAGAGTTTGATTTGTGAGTTACATGTAAGATTTGTGATTCTGGAAAGATGTTTTCATCTCACACCTCATTATGTCGTACTGATAGACAAAAAATCGCTCTTTTCCAGCGGATTATCAAGTTAATTCAGATTGCAAATGCCTTGATGGTGATAGCTGGTGATAGCTGGCGAGAATATTTTGAACGGATACCCTTCCAAAACTCGAAATTAGATGCATAACTTCTTTTACTTGAAAATCAATGAAACATCAGCTTTCCAGACTCAGAATTGAATTTGAATGATATCTGATATCAAATTACCGCTCTACAAGTCCTATTAAAATTAAAATATCTATACAAATCAGAATAGATATGGATTATATAGTTTTGTTAGGATTTTTGGATTCAACTATAAATACGCAGGCCTGGTTGGTTCGATCAACGCGCGTACATAAAAGCCCAATATAAATCCGGCCCAACACTACTCTCTAATCATCCCGCCAAAAAGGGAACAAGTCATGTCTCAATTTCCCGCCACGAACAAACACTATACCCATTCCTTTATGCCTTAGGTTATCAGTCAATAATCACTACTCCGAGTTCAAAGGAAGGCGAAAAGCGATCTCTCTAAGAAATGGATGTGCCGGAGGAGACGAGGCTTCGCCACAAGCGAGATTTCATCCAGTTCCTCGAAAACGTAACTCTCTCTCTCTCTCTCTCTCTCACGAGCCATCTCAATCCTCTACTCGTATAACTGTGAGTTTTTTTTTTGTTTTTGTAGATCTACATGGATGAAATCAAGGCGCTGGTACAGAACAAGCGTCACCGTCTCATCGTTAATGTATCCGACATTCATACCCACTTCCGCGAATCTGAATCCTCCTCTAGGTTCCTCCTCTTCTCAATCTCTCTTTCATCCTTAGTAGTAGAATTGTAATCAATTTAGTTTTACTTTTCGCGATTTCCTGGGGTAGTTTTAGGGTTTTGTCGATTTGGGGATAAAATTAAGCCGCCCTAGGAGTCAGAATTGGATGATAATTCGAAAGCTAGCTTGTTTAGATTTCAATTGTTTGCCTCATTCAACTGTTTGAAGTTGATTTCTTTTGGGTTTGTGTAGGATACTGAAGAATCCAATTGAGTATATGCAGTCTTTTTGCGACGCAGCCACTGAAGCTACCCGTAACGTTGACCCTAAATACTTGAAGGAAGGTGAGCAAGTCCTTGTTGGATTCGAAGGTCATTTTGTCTCTCGTCGTGTCACACCTCGAGAGCTCCTCTCTGAGTTTATTGGATCTTTGGTCTGTGTTGAGGGCATTGTCACCAAATGTAAGCCTCCTCTTTTTTTACTGTACTCTTTCTTGTTTTTCTGCAAAGTTTAAGTCGCTGACATATGTTTTGCTTTCAGGCTCTCTTGTGAGGCCAAAGGTTGTTAAAAGTGTACACTTTTGTCCATCAACTGGTGAATTTACCAATCGAGAGTATCGAGACATAACGTCCCATGCGGGTTTACCTACTGGCTCTGTCTATCCCACAAGGGTGATTTACATACTTCTTTAGAATCTTATTTACCTTTTTATTGCTGGAGGATTTGCCTGTTACTGAGGTTTTGGTTATGTTCAGGATGATAATGGCAACTTACTGGTGACTGAGTACGGGCTGTGCAAGTACAAAGATCACCAGACCTTGTCAATTCAAGAAGTCCCTGAAAACGCTGCTCCTGGTCAGCTTCCTCGAAGTGTTGATGTCATTGTTGAGGATGACTTGGTTGACTCTTGCAAGCCAGGAGATCGTGTGGCTATTGTGGGCATTTACAAAGCTCTTCCAGGCAAAAGCAAGGGTAGCGTAAATGGAGTCTTTAGGTGCTTGTTTTCTTACAACCCCTTTATATCATTATTTTTTTTTCACTGTGATAACCCTGACCGAGATTTATCTGTGTAGGACTATCCTCATAGCCAATAATATCTCTCTGCTCAACAAAGAAGCAAATGCACCTATATACACCCCACGAGACCTACAGGAGATTAAAAAGATTGCAGCAAGAGATGATGCATTTGATCTCCTTTCTCGTTCCTTGGCACCTTCTATTTATGGGCACGCTTGGATCAAGAAAGCAGTCATACTGCTGATGCTTGGCGGTATGGAAAAGAACCTCAAGAACGGAACCCACTTAAGAGGGTAAGTTCACGCTTAGAGACAACTTTCAGTTTCGGTTCACTGGTATGTCTGTTTCTAAATTTCTGTGAATCAAATATTGTTTGCCTTCAGGGACATCAACATGATGATGGTTGGTGATCCATCTGTTGCCAAATCTCAACTTCTGAGAGCAATCATGAATATTGCACCATTGGCTATATCAACTACAGGACGTGGTTCTTCCGGCGTTGGGTTAACTGCTGCTGTGACGTCTGACCAAGAAACAGGTAAAAGCACATTAAAAGCCTTTGTCAACAATGGCTTGAAAATGGTCCCAGTGCTTTTTCTCATGAAAATCAATTCTCTTTTATTTTCATCAGGGGAACGAAGACTAGAAGCTGGTGCAATGGTCCTCGCTGATAAAGGTATTGTGTGCATTGACGAGTTTGATAAGATGAACGATCAGGACCGAGTTGCTATACACGAAGTGATGGAGCAACAGACTGTTACAATCGCCAAAGCCGGTATCCATGCATCGCTAAATGCTAGATGCAGTGTGGTTGCAGCAGCAAATCCCATCTATGGAACCGTAAGTTTGCACAAAACTCGTCCTGATCTGTTAACTCGATTGACTAGCAAGTATCCCTTGTTCTAATAGTCTACTCTTGCGCCTCAGTATGACAGATCGTTGACTCCAACAAAGAACATTGGACTTCCAGACTCCTTGCTCTCTCGTTTTGATCTGCTATTTATCGTGCTCGATCAAATGGATCCTGGTATTGATAGCATGATATCGGAACACGTCTTGCGCATGCATCGTTACCAAAACGATAGAGGTAGCAGCCAAGTCATATATCTCTAGTTTACTAAACACTTCATTCACAATCAATGACTTGAGAATATCTGCCTTTTGAATGAACTATAGGGGAGGCAGGGCCAGATGGGAACTTGCCGTATGGGAGAGAGGAAGATGGTGAAAGTGAAGTGTTTGTTAAGTATAACCGAATGCTGCATGGGAAGAAGAAGAAAAGAGGCCAAACAAATGAGAAAACTCTTACGATTAAGTTCCTGAAGAAGTACATTCACTATGCCAAACATCGAATTCAGCCTGAGCTTACTGATGAAGTGAGAGACTGAACTTAAACATGCAGATTTACGTTCTTGATATCTGATAAAGTTTTTGTACTAAAATCTCTCTTTTCTTATTGATCTTCAGGCATCTGAACGTATCGCAGAAGCATATGCAGATCTTAGAAATGCAGGTTCTGATACTAAGGTAAAAAATCATAGAGTTTTGTGTTTTCGTCTTAGGCAACTTGTATTTGACATGACTATCCACATGCTTGTAGACTGGAGGTACGCTTCCGATAACAGCAAGAACTCTAGAGACAATAATCCGTCTTGCCACAGCACATGCCAAACTGAAGTTGAGCAGAAAGGTAACAACAAACCAACTCAACTCTTCTGTTTTGTCTTCGTGGTCGTTGTGAATAAATTCTACTAAGTTTCACTCTAAAAATGATATATTTGTTTTTAAAAGGTTACTAAAGTCGACGCAGAGGCTGCCTTGAAGCTGATGAACTTTGCAATATATCATCAAGAACTGACAGAGATGGATGAACGTGAGCAAGAAGAACGTCAAAGGGAACAATCCGAACAAGAAAGAACACCAAGTCGTCAGAGAGGCAATCAAGAGAATGTCTCTGCAAACGTAGAAAGGTAGCTAATTTTGATTTCTTCCATGGAAGCTCATTTTGCAGCTATCTAAATCCTAAGACATTGTTCTTTTTTCTTGTTGTTGGTCACTCAGTGAAACAGCAGATCCAATGGACGTAGATGAACCTCCCGCAGAGCAATTTAGCGGCACGGTCTCTGCAGCAAGGATTGAGGCGTTTGAGCGAGTGTTTGGGCAGCACATGAGGGCAAACAGGCTTGACGACATTTCTATTGCAGATATAGAGACAGTAGTCAACAACAATGGAGTTGGAGCTTCTCGTTACTCTGCAGATGAGATTATGGCTCTTTTAGAGGTACATCACAAGATAAGAAACATCGTCCAATTCTTTTGTTGTTGTTTAAATAGTTTCCTCATCACTTGCCTTAATGTGGATTTTATGCAGAAACTGCAAGATGATAACAAAGTGATGATCAGCGACGGAAAAGTCCATATCATTTGATCCATCAAGAAGACATGCACCCCGAACAAGTTATTTCCTCATATATTAGAACTCAAAAAAGTAGAGTGTAGTAGTGGCAGCAGAGAAACTATTGGAGACCAAAGTATCTTTTCTTTTAAAAACTTTACTTTTTAAGTTATGTGTTTGCGCATCTATTACTGAAGAGTACTCACTAGGCCTGGGCATTCGGATATCGGGCTCGGGTTGGGTATTTCGGATATTGGGTATTTTAGATATGGCAAAATGGAATCTGATCGAGTATTTTTAAATTTTGGATCGGATTTGGTTCGGTATCTAGCGGATCCGGGTATTTTTAGGTATATCTGAAGTAATTGAAAAAAAACTGTTTTGGGTTCGGATTGTATTAATTTTACCTGATCATAACTGAAAATACTTATTTCTAATCCGATTTATCCGAATCATTTAGAATAGAACACAAAGAAGAGAACTCCAAAAACAAATAAAACAAGTCTCAAACAAACAACAAATCCAACATCCCAAACAAAAAAAGTAATTTATCATTCAAAAAAGAGACGAAACATAAAGAAGAGTTGAAAGTTTGAAATAAATCTATAAAAAAATATAAAAAGAAGCTCAATAATATTTAGTGTCTAGTGTTATCTACTCTTCCATGTTGCAACATGTCACCTACTTTCTTTAATTAGTAGCACAATCACAAGAATTTCAGACATTGACAAGAACACATGTGAACCTATGTTTAATGCCTTAGTAAGATAAGAGTCGGGTACTTTCGGATACTTGTTCGGATCTCGGGTAATACCCGATCCGACCCGGTACCTAAAACATAAATGAAAGCATATCCAATCGGGTATTTCATCATATCCGGATCCGATCCGATATCCGATTTTTCGGATCGGTACTGGTTCGGATCTTCGGATCCGGGAAATATGCCAATGCCAACTATTCATTGTATTGAAAAAGATTGTGTACTTAAACAATGCAACCACCTCTTTATTAACAAGTCCTCACTCGTTAAGCCTTCCATGATTATTTATTACCCCACAGAGAAATCAGTAAAGATGTCGTACAGAAACGAAACAAATATCTTATAAACAAAGGCTAAGAGACGTTTCTTCACCATATTTTCATCCCAAATTGGTAAATAGTGTTACTAAACTGGGAAGTCCAGATGAGCATTTGTTGTGGTTCATGTACTCACCACCGGCTCCGTCGATAATTTAAAATCAGATAATTTATTTAATTATGATTTTTAATCTAACATTATTTTATTGATACGTTGAGTAATTAACGAAAACTGAAAAAGTTTGAGGAAACAACAAAAACAAAAAATAAGAGAAAATGAAGTGTCATCAAATGAATTCAATTTTCCATTCAAGAACAGCTTACCATTCACAACAACACAAAAGCTAGAATATACACAAATCCCACACAACATCTCAGTTCATAACTACTTACATGTTTCACATTTTTAAGACAGAAACGAAACCACACAGTTGAGTTACCGATCATACTTCATGGCTAGTTTGAGCAGAAGTGAGAGGAGTAGGAAGCGGTTTACCACGCCCCATTGTGAACCCTCTCGTCCCATCAGGCATTTTCGGGCCGGGCGGAGGCTTTGAGACCTCCACCTGATGCTGATGATGATGATTATAATTATGATGGAATGATGATGAGCTTGATGGTGAGGTTCCATGTACTGCGGCAAAATTACGAAAAAAAAAAGTTTGGGTCTCAAAATTTCACTAGCACTTTTAATTGGATATTACTCTTTAAGAAAATACCAATACCGTTGCTGCCTTGATGACTCTGTCGCCTTCCCCGTCCCCGAGTTCTAGTTTTGTTCCCATTTTTATCAACACCCTCCTGAAAATGGTTTAAAACGAACGATCTGAAAAAAGCTGTTTGGTATCCTAGCTTAGTGACACATCATAACCATGCAAAGGTTACTAGAATCGCTTTATTCAACCCCTAATTATTCCAGACAGTAGTGTTGATTCCATAACTTTCGATCAAATACTCTTTGACAAAGCCATGAAAGACAACAGGCCACGTGATCTAGTAATGTAAATAAAACGGAACTTACGTTATCAGCCGGAGTATCAGAATGGTGATGATGCTGATGTTCATTTGCCTTTTTGTTCTCCTCGCCTCCAGTTTGATCATGCACTCGTCCTGTATTGTCCTTCTCTGCATCCACTTCCTTCCTAGCTGGTCTTCTCTGTGCATACTTTCCCTATGGTGAATAAGCAGTGAAATTTCTAAAAGCTATCGTTTGATTCCATATTTATGTATGCTTCAGGTAAAATATTCTTCAGGGAATTACTTACTTCTTGTTCAAGAAGCTTAACTCGCATACCATTTCTCCAGTCTTGCTCGTTATTCAATGTAGCGGCCTGCACCAATTAATTAAAGTACATAAAGAAAACCAATTTCCTTGAGAGAGCTAATTAAAATATCATGCATTTCGTGTAACCTTTATTTGACACTCACCGCTTTCTCAGCTGCCTCCACTGTTTCATATTCCACAAATGCATGTAACTATAGCCAAAACAAGAAAAAGCTAATTACTTACATGCATATAAATATAAGTAAAAGTTTACTATAGTTCCATATAAGCTCCATGAGGTTCCTTACTCTGGTCCGGATGAATTTGTCCTTCCTACAACCCTTCTCTGATTCTTCAGCAGCATTTGGATCACATATGGATACACTTTTAATGCTACAGTTGGAAAGATATATTAGTCAGCAGTATGTATACAATGACATAACGAAGATGTAGCAATTATATAAGGGGAGAAAGACGTAAATGAAAAGATAGATAAAGCTAAGGCCTACCTTCCAGCTTTACCAAATATAGCACGAATGTTCTCCTCTGAATGATCCTCCGGCAAATTTTCTACCAAAACAGTGAAAATCTATGGCACACCAGATCAGGAACGAATATGTCCGTCCAAAAGGAAGTAAAGACACAAGACATGAGATGAGTTAGACGGAGAGAGAAGGTTATTGTTTGAGGCAATTAATACCTTTGGATCCCTGGCCTCAGGAAGAGGACTCAGACGCTTCACCTTCTTCCCATCCGCACTAACAAACTGCAAGTTGACCAGAGAGATACTCAAAATCCATACGAGTTTCATCTGGCATTTAGTTTTCCATTCGTACTTTATTTGTAACTAGTATGAAGAAGCTTACAAGAAATGACGACTCCTTCAAGGCTGATACTATCAAAGCATGGTCTCGCGTAAGTTTCTTCATTTTATGGAATGTAGCAATGGTAGATATGGGAACTGCATAGGAAAAAAAGAAGGCCGTTGACAATATTAATACACAAATTATGATAAATAAGTAACATTTAAGTAAGTCTGCCTCAAGTAGACATTCAGTTGCAATATCTCTATCCAAGAGTTGGTCACAAAGTTTCAAACTTTCAGTTGCCCATGTTTCAAGTACCCGTAAGTTGAATACTCACCAAAGCCTTTCTTGTTCTTCTTGATAGCATTGAGAAGAAACTTGTCAGTAGGTAAATTCTCATCACTAAAGTAGTACTCAACCTGCAACAAAAATAACAATTGAAAACCAATCTTACGTTGAAGGACATAACACTAAGAAAACAAGAAAGGAGCATAGACCCCCTTGCCTGTCTAATGATCTTCTGCTTCAACTCATCATTCGAAACCACAGCAATAACGTCGTTCTCCACCGGATCATCATCGGAGAGAACAACAACATCATCGGAAGATACAAGAACTGGTGAAGAATCGAGTTCATGTGACTGCGGCTGCGGTTGGGAAGTATCCGCGGTTGAGTTAATCGCGTCTTCAACTGCTTGCGTTTCCATATTCCCGGAGAGAAGAGGAAGAAGAGATCTCGCCGGAGAAGAAAGAGTTGTCCCGCCTCTCTCTTTTTTTTTTTTTTTACTTTTGGAGTCGTCTCTCTTCCTCTTACCTCTCAGCCGACGCGTCTTCTCCTTTTTATACGATGACGCCTTTTTTTTTATTGATCGGTCAAAGGTTCCTTTTGTCATTTTATCAAAACGGCATCCTGTTTGCATATTTCATACGAGGCGAATATAACGGGCTTCTGATGGGCTTTATCCTAGCCAGGCCATTTAAAAGTTGTTTTGTACCATGATCCATTTATTTTCCAGACTAGGCCTTCTTCTTCTAGGAAGTTTTCTCAATAGCTTTCATATATATTTGTATTGAGATTTTGCAGAAACATAAGTATATTTATATATTTTATTAAAAATATCTTATGAAGGTTTTTGTTACAAAATAGCCTCTAAAAAAGAAAAAAAAACTTTATTAAATAATATAAATATATATAAATTTAGGGTTTAGGGTGGGTTTAAAATTAAAAAAATATATATATTAAAATTTGCAAAATAAAAAGAGTTATTTCGGTCATTTGTTTTTAGAATTTATCTTGGTGATAAAAAATTTAAAATGGCTAATTGAAAGAATTGCCATTTTTTTGTATTATGAAGAAAAAACTAATTGATTTGTATATTAGCATAAACCGGTTCTAAGATTTTATCGATTAAAGTTCATTCAACAAGGATAAACTTGAACCCACCTTCCTTTATCCGTAGAAGTTGTTTGCTAAACAACTACACTAATGTTACATATCTATATTATTTCCGCAAATTAAATACTTACTAGAATGGAAATCGAAAGTCCATGTTTGCGTAGATTAGGACTGGTTCTATCTTAGCTAGCAAGTTATGAAGTTTACTGAAAGAGAGCATCGTATATATTTTTTTTTCAATCTCATGCTCTTTGTAGATGTTGATGTTACAGTAGTGCACACAATAACTTTGTAAGTTCTAGTTGATTGAAGATGAAGCATATGTTGAAAAATGATGGATACCATATTTGTAAATGATGTGACTAAACGTCCGCTTGCATTTGAACCCTAAAGTATCAAGACATGAGAGGGCAAGTAAGCATTACAACACTCTATTGGAATGATGACTCGGAGATTAATATTTTATAGTCTCTCTTATCAACCACTTAAATGGAATGTTGATCTATACACTATCATATCATCAAAAATAATACACATAATGATCAAATTATATATGTTGACAATGACCAACTAATAGTGATATATTAAGTATAACACTATATATTTGATTTCCTATATGTTAAACGAATCATGTAAGAAGTACTTTTGGATTTTGCGATGATATTTGTACATAGTTTACTGAAACTCCACAAACTGTTAACTAAATGAAGGATCGTTATAGTGGTCTAAACATATTAACTAATATTTGAAGATAAAAAAATATAAAAGATGAATACTCTAAGATAGACCTAAAAACGTTTTTGTTTCGAAATAGCACTCAAGAAGAAAATGACTAAAATAGATTTTATTAAAAGGTGTAAATATACATTTATACCCATTGGGTTAAATATTATAAATTTAAAGTTTAGAGTTATGGGACGGGGTTTGGAGGTGAGATTTAAAATTAAAAAAAAAAATTAAAAAAAATATTAAAATTTTCAAAATAAAAAATCTATTTTAGTCATTTTCTTTTTAAAATTTTTTTTGTGACAAAAACTTTTAAAAAAATTATTTGAGAGATTTGCCCTTATATTGCATATGAAGTAACAATAGTGATCAAACTTTCAAATACTATTATGTGAAATTCTAACTTCACTCTTGTATATACTATATACTACACCTAGATTTATTGGAATTGATGGTAAAATTGGTCCAAATAACTTTCATAATAAATGAAACATTGTAATTGGCCCATATAGTTTCTTCTTGCTTGCCTTGACGTGCGATTGGCTAAGTGATTTTTTGGGTCCATCTTTGGTCCTCCACCAAATAAATGAGAACATTTATATTCCCCCTCCTCTCTTTCTACAAATTGTATGGAGTCTATGTCAAGTACAAATTCTTAATACTTGTGGCTGTAGCTGATAAATACTCTACATCGTTTGATCAAGATAGTTGTTGTTAACATTATTATACTACTAACTAAAAGATAAATTTGTTTAAGGCATCTCACTAAACACGATCAGTTTATAATGTACACACATATTGTAACTTTTCTAGATTAGAATATTTGATGTAACAACACTAAAATGTCACTAGCAATATTGATTATATTCCAACCAACGAAGTTAGGCCAGTGGTTATGGCTGCGGTCGGTCCTAGAAAACTTTAGTTCGGCGTTCCTAGTTTGACACACGTTGGTCACCGAAGCTTTTTTGGAAGAAATCATGTGGCTGTTGTGGGCCTCAAAATGATAGAAACCCCACGGTTATCAAAACAAAAAAAATTGATTATATTCCACATAATCAAGTACTAATCAAGTACTATCAGTGTATTCTGAAAAGCTCGTTAGTCCGTACATCTTTTATAAATTATAACATCTCTAAGGATTCTTAGTGTTATATACTCATTATCTTTTATAAAAAAATTAATGCATAATGTGAAAACGTTCCAAAACAATGCTTATATTCCAATTCGTTGCGTAGATATGAGATATGAAGTACATATTCTGCTCTGCGGTACTTTTTGAGCATTTTCTGGAAACCGAGTTTCTTAGAAAAAATTACAAACAAACAAAAGATAATTTTGAGACTTTTTGGTTACTAGAAAGCCACTTTGATATTCTGCTAACGTCTCTACAATAAAAGGGGTTTCGAAAATCAGTAGGGTATTACTGTTTTAGTCTTTAAATAGTGAAAGGCTACCCTCTCCCTAAAACTTAGGAAGATACGTTCTTTTGTATTGGTTTCCAGTTTAGTAAATTAAGTAAATGATTGAGTTGACTATATGCAAAAATCTCCACTCACGCATCTTACGTGAAAGTCACCAGAGACTCGGAGGCAAGAAAGCTCATCATCACGAGGGGAAGAAAGTGAACAGGTCTCATAAGTCATAACAATTTGATTGCCATCATTAATCAAGAATTTACCAAATAAGAGGGGCAAAAATAGTCAGTGAATTTGTCAAAATAAATAGGAGGTCCTAATTTTTTATAAGGAAACAAATATACAATTTCGCATCTGTTCCTTTTTGCACTAATACTAAAAAATGAAGCTCTCTCTCTTTTGCTTTTGACTAGAAAGATAGATGTGAATCTTTACAAGATAGCCACAGAAAAAATAGAACTATGGAGTTTTTATTAAAATTGCTTCAGTATCAATCATTCTTTTACTAAAAAACAAAACTCGAATTGTAGCTTTGTATGATTTGTTAATATTGGTTTTATAAAGATTTGTTAATATTGTTTTATCCAAATTCTGCTAGCTAACTAAAATTGAATAGGCTATTGATTGGAATGTAACTTTAAAATTTTTGATGTATAATTTTTGATATAGCTGTAAGAATTAAATGATTTTTTTTATAACAATATTTTTTTCTGCTTCTTGTTAAATAATGCTATAGAAAATAGGTTTTCTATATTCATTTTTAAGATCACTTGGATGTACCTTTAAAACTAACTAAATAAAGTGTGACTGATAATTTTTATGGTTGTTGAGAAAAATTAAAATTAATTACCGGCACTCCCTAGCTAAGTTATGTAAATTTGGACATTACCAATCATATATGCGCCGCATAATTAAGAACTTTGATTAATAGCTTTTTTTCTGTCAATAGTAGCTTTTGATACTAACAACTGTTAAATATTTCAGAAACAAATTATGAGTTTGTGCACTTGTATAATCATAAAATGATATATTGTTTAAATGCATGTGGTATTGTAATAAATTCAAATAGAAAATGGTTTACCACTAAAACGAGTATTCATTGTACTAACAAAGAACGATGAAAGTAGATTCTTTAACAAGTTTCCAAAAGAAAACTTTCCAATGTGGTATTCCTTGTGTTGAATCTAGTTTTTTTTCTAAAAGATGGACCGCCTACTAACAAATATTAATTAAAAACAATATTAGTGTGAATGGAAAATGACATAAATTTTTTTGAAACTGTCATTCATTGACACTTTAAATTTTGATTTTTTTTGTTTATTACTTTAAATTTTTAAAGTGACAATTGTATCACAATAGATTTTCAATTTAGCTAACTTGTACATCAAGTAAAAAATTGACATATACAACATGTAAATGTGATGATGTATCAGTTTTTTTGGGAAAATAATAATTATTTAATAAAATAAAAATAAAAATTAAATAAAAAATCAGATAACTAAAATAAAAAAATCAAAAATTTAAATAAAAATTCAACAATAAATTAAAAATCATAAAATAAAAAAAACAAATATTTCAAAATATCAAAATATTAAACTAAAATACATAAAAATAAAAAAAATTAGAAAATTAAACAAAAATTAAAGAAAAAAATCACAAAATTAAAAATTAAAAAATCATAATATTCTCTTTTAAATTACAAGATTATTAAAAAGACAAATATATC
This sequence comes from Moricandia arvensis, assembly GCA_905132765.1. Classification (NCBI taxonomy): domain Eukaryota; kingdom Viridiplantae; phylum Streptophyta; class Magnoliopsida; order Brassicales; family Brassicaceae; genus Moricandia; species Moricandia arvensis. Next base: position 69,887 of record CAJHQP010002179.1, read on the forward strand.
ATCTTTGACAATAACAATTTCAAACATATCACTGATGACGATGGTGGTTTCTTACATAATCATTATCAATGACATTTTTGACATATTCCTATCGATAGTTTCATCGTTGACCTATCTCTAACGATAGTTTCATCGTTGACATATCTAATGTTTTAAATGATGGTTATCGAAAACATCGTTATTGACATATCTACCATCATTTTTAATGATGATGTCGGAAACTATCGTTAAAGATATGTCAAAAACGTCATTGTTAATGGTTATGTTAGAAACCACCATCATTATCAGTGATATGTTTGAAATTTTTATTGTCAACTATGATAAAACAATGTGTTGCAAAAATCACATCCATTAGTATGTATTGTTGGATTAAATAATAAAGCCAATGGCTTTGAATAAAATGTGAAAAGAAATATTGTGGGATGCATATAAAGCCCATAAATTGAAATGTCAAATTGACATTATGTTTGTCCCACATCATAGAAAACATGCAAGGGAGTGATGTATATATATATATATATATATCTTCTTGTTATGAATGCTCAAATGGCTTTAGGGGATGGGATAGCTCCCCACGCGCCGTCGCCGTCCGGCCGGCTCGGCTCGGCGTGGGCGTGGATGTGGGTCTTGGGTCTTGGTAAAGGGCATATGCCCAGTAAAAATCTTTTTAGACTAAGTTAAACTCAACATTTTGGCTCATTTTGAATAAAAACAACATGACATTTGTGTGTAAACAATGTGTAGTTTGTCCAAAAATGACACGAAGTTTATCTGTTCACCAAAGATAAGAACGAGTCAACAAAGAGAGAAAGTTGCGGAGAAAGCTGCTCAACATTCCATTCCGAGATTCTTGAGAGATTTTCGAAAAACGTTTGCAACAGTTTTGAAAAACCTCTCTTCGGCTCTTCTCTAAATATTGTCTCTCCTCACTCTTTATTTGACACTTTTCACAATGAAAATCAGCAATTCTCCCAATGTAAGTTCTAGAGAGTTTTTGTAGATCTATAGGTCATACGGATTGATCACGAGTGCCGCGTGACAACCTATCGTGGTTGTATCCTGGGACTCTATTTTTCATATGTCATCGCACTTACGGGCGAATATTAAGAGTTAAGGAAAGAAATTCATCTCCACTCCATGGTTTGTTTTTGCTAAAAACGTTTTTTCGTATCGAGTTTTGTTTCGATTCGTTTATTTCCTGTAAATATCGCTTTTATTAATTTGTTTATATCGATTCGATTTTTCCGTCTTCTACAGTCTTAACTATTAATCGCAATCTATCGTAAGCTTTAATTAGATTGATATGCATTTTACTGAAACGATTTTATAGGATTTATAAATGTTTTTATTTGTTTTCGAACGGTGTTCGCGATTTACGTTAAGCATCTCTGTGAACGTTTCTTGTTTCGAGTATAAACACCTTTGTTGTTTGCTTTTAGCATTTCCACATGATTATTAAAACGTTTATAAAAAATGGTTTTTTTCCACGGACTCTTTAATTAGCGAGTTTGTGAAACGATCTAAAAAGCTAACACAAAAGATTCTGTAAGCGTTTTGAGCGAGTTTGCAAATCGTTTATCGGCTTCTGTTTGATCATACATGGTGATTAAAAACACTCTTGAGCGATCTTTAGTAAATCCAGACGAGTAATATTATGAGATTATACAATTAATTTCATAAATACTTTGTTGTTTTAATGGTGTATTAACACACATTCTTGTTTGTTGTTATTTTAGAAAAGCAAACATGACTACTGATACCAACAACAACACCATTGATGATCAAACCCCATTCAACGTTGCTCAAACTGATGCAATTGTGACAACCACTGATGAAACAACAATAACTGCAGCAACAATGACACCTACCCATCAAGTGGGTAATGTTGCTGATGAAACTAGGTGTCGTAGCCTGTTTGGTGCTGGTCTCTATCAAACATGTTCTGTTCAAGGATCCACAAGTACTCCAATTGCAGTTCCAACTCCTCTGGCTGAACCTATCTTGTTCACTCAAGGATTAATGCCATCTAAGTTTGATGGAAAAGGCTTCAAAACATGGCATAAGAAGATGATGTTCTTCCTGACAACAATGAAGCTCGATAAATTCATTTAGGAGGACAAGCCCCTTGTTTTTTATGGGATTGATGATGTGCACACTCTCGCAAAATTTGACATATGGGTGAATTCTGACTTCATCTTCAAAGGATACATTTTGGATCGTCTCATGGACCCATTGTACGAGTCTACTGTGAGATTCCCAAGGCAAAGGAGCTATAAAGATCACTAGACAAGAAGTACAAAAGTGAGAACGATAGCTGCCAGAAGTATGTGGTTACAAAATTCTATGACTTCAAAATGGTAGATTCAAAACCCATCATCGATCACGTTGAAGCATTCCAACTCATTTTCCATGAAACCTCTACTGAAGGAACGTCTATCTACGAGAAATTCACAACTCACAGCTTCATTCAAAAGCTTTCTCCAAGTTATGCGGATTTCAAGAACTACCTGAAGAACAAAAAGAAGAAGATGCATCTCGATCAAGGAGCTCATCATGAGGCTTCAGAGGGAATCCCAAATCCGAATTGCTGACCAGTTCAATGCTAATGAGAATAATTTCAACGTGGCTGATCACAAAGGCAAGGGAAAGACACACGCCCACTCTCCTGTTAAGCCTTCCAAAATAGATGTAGTCATGAAGGCTTCGGGAGCAAACTTTAAGGCATTGAAATCAATGCAAATGTAAAAAAAAATCAAGGGAAAATGTGACCACTGCCACAAAATTTTCCATTGGACTGATGAGTGTCACAGCAAGATTAGAGATGAGAAGGCTCAAGCGTATTTCACTGACGAGGATCTCGTTGCAGTGGTGACTGAGGTCAACATGGTTGAGAGCAACAACCCAAAGAAATGGTGGTTTGATACAGGTTCCACCACCCACATTTGCACTGATATGGCGATGTTAAACACCTATCAGAAAAACAAGACTCAGGATAAGTTGTTTATGGGAAACACTGCAGTCTCCAAGATTGAAGGCCATAACAAGTTGAATATGAAGATGACATATGGACGTGAAGTCACTCTGCAGAATATGAAGCATGTGTCTGACATGAGAAAGAACCTGGACTCGGGAACCTTGCTCAGCAAGAATGGATTCGCCACAAGTCTCGAGGCAAACAAGCTCGTGATTAGGAAAAATGAGATTTTTTGTTTGGTAAAGGGTATGTTAAGTATGGACTGGTCAAAAATGAGTGTATTGACAGTCCCTCCAAAAGTTGTAGCTCTGAAAAATTCAATGAATAAGAAAGAGCTAGTTGTTTATTTGGTTGAGTCTTTTAATATATGGCATGAATGATTAGGACATGTGAACTACAAATACATACAAAGATTAATGAATTTGAATTTAATCCCAAAATGAAAAATAAGTAAACAAAAATATGAAAGTATACGTACATGCTAAGCTCACAAAAACGCATTTACCTCATGTTGAAAGAACTATCAAACATCTAGATTTAATTCACGCCAATATATACAAACTAGAAGTGGTTAAATGTACTTAATGATATTCATAGACGATTGCACAAAATATTGTTATGTACATTTATTATATAGAAAAGATAAAACCTTAGAAAAAAATCAAAGAATTTAAACTCGAGATCAAAAATCAGCTTAAACAACTATTAAAATAGTTAGAAGCGACATAGGAGGCGAGTATGATGGTCCATTTAATACATTTTGTAAAAATCATGGAATAATCCATCAAACTACAGCTCCTTATTCACAAGAATCTAATGGAGTTAGTGAACGCAAAAATCAAACTCTAAAATAGATGATGAATGCAATATTGCAGGAATCTGGATTACCCAGAACATATGGGGGGAAAGCGTTTCTTATCACTATTTATATCCTCAACAAAATTCCACACAAAGTAACTGACAAAATTTCATATGAATTATGGAAACGCAATTTACCTTTGTATAAATACCTCAAAGCGTGGGGGTGCTTAGCAAAATTTACGGTACCGCCACCAAAGAACTTCATTATTGTACCTAAAACAGTGGATTGAATCTTTATCGGATATGCACATAATAGTAGTGCCTATCGATTTCTAGTACATAAATCTGAAATGTCAGATATCCATGAAAATACAGTAATAAAATCAAGAAATGCATCTTTATCGAAAATGTTTTTCCATGCAAGGAAAAAAGGTTCAAAACGAACTAGAGAAGAAATAGACGACAACAATGTTTCATAAACTGAGACAAATATCGAAATTTTTATTAATGATATTTCAAAAGATGAAAAAGATGTACGTAGAAAGAGCAAAAGAGCTCGAACGGAAAAACCTTTTGGTGAATATTTTTAATGGTATTTTTAGTAGAATAGATCCAATAGATTTGGCAGAAGTCATGTTTTCTCCAAACGCTCCCTTTTGGGACGAAGCGGTCAAAAGTGAATTTGGTTCTATCATGCAAAATTGTACATGGTACATAACAAATTTTCTATCAGGCTGCAAAGCATTAGGGAATAGATGGATAATGAAACGAAAACTAAACCCTGATGTAACACCTGGTTTACACAAAGCAAAGCATGTAGTTCAAGGATTCCGACAAAAAGAAGAACTTGACTATTTTGACACTTATTCTCCCATAATGAGAATAACATCAATAACGCTGATGATAACAACAACAACTTTAAGAGACCTAGAAATTCATCAAATGGATGTAAAAAATCGCATTCTAAATGGTGATTTAGAAGAAGAAATTTACATGAAACAACCTGAGGGTTTTGTCATTCCTCGACAGGAAAATAAAGTATGCCGACTTGTAAAATTACTTTATGGGTTTAAACAAGCTCCTAAACAATGGCATGAAAAATTTGACAATGTAATGATGTCGAATGGTTTCAGAATTAATGAATGTGATAAATGCATATACTACAAAAATACCAAAATGCGTATGTTTGCTATGTTTATATGTAGATGATATGCTCATTATTGGAAGTAATAAAGATATCATCAATCAAACAAAGAACATGTTCAAAGACAAATTTAAGATGAAATGGGGTAATTTCTAGGAGAATGAATGCAAAGCTATATTCTCTAAGTTCACTCATGAAAACCATGAATAGTTTATGGCCACAATGAACACAATAGAGAACTAAGTTCTACAAGAAAGTGAAATTGCGTTATTCATGTTGTCTCGGTCTACATAAAACACTAGTTGGTTCAAGATATCATGTTCACCTCCTCGTAAAGTAAACCAACAAATATTAACTATGAGTGGTTGAAGGCTTAAAAAAACCACCAACTCAAACACATTGAATTTTTTGCAAACACTCTCGATAAGTTTGTCTAGGTCTAGTTAGGATGAGAAGAAGTATAATAATTAGAGTCTATCGAATTTGCATTTAGTGTGCATATGTTTAGAGTCATCTCTATTCAATTGGGGAATTGTTGGATCAAATAATAAATCCCATGACTTTAAATAAAATGTGAAAGAAATGTTGTGGGCTGTATATAAAGCCCATAAATTGAAATGTCAAATTGACATTATGTTTCTCCCACATTAGGGGTGCAATGGATAGATGTATATATATGTCTTCTTGTTATGAATGCTCAAATGACTTCAAGATATGGGATGGCTCTCCACGCGCGCGTTGCCGCCGCTATCCGACCGGTTCGGCGGGGGCGTGAGCTTGGGCTTGGGTCTTGGTGAAGGGCCATAGACCCAATAAAGATCTTTTTGGACCAAGTTAAGTTCAATATTTTGGCTCATTTTTGAATTAAAAACAACATGTCAATTGTGTGTAAACAACGTGTAGTTCGTCTGAAAACGACACTAAGTTTATCTCTTCGCCAAAGATAAGAAGGAGTCAACAAAGAGAGAAAGTTGCGGAGAAATCTGCTCAACATTCTACTCCGAGATTTTTGAGAAATTTTCAAAAAACGTTTGCAACAGTTTCGAAAATTCGTTCTTTGTCTCTTCTTTAAGTATCGTCTCTCCTCATTCTTGATTTGACACTTTTTTACAACAAAAACCAGAAATTTTCCTAATGTGAATTATAGAGAGTGTTTCGTAGATCTATAGTTCATAGGGGTTGATCACGAGTGTCGCGTGACAAACTATCATGGTTGTATCATGGGACTTTATTTCGCATATGCCGTCACACTTACGGGCGAATATTAAGAGTTAAAGAAATAGATTTATCTCAACTCCATGATCTGTTTTTTTTTTCTGAAACATTTTTTGTATAGATTTTGTTTCGATTCATTTGTTTCTTATAACTATCACTTTTATTAATTTATTTCTATCGTTTCAGTTTTCTAGATTTTATATGTATTACTATTAAATCCAGCTAATGGAAACGAGAATTTAAAGAAGAAGAGACGCTTCTGCACTCGAAGCTTGAAACACTTGCTTGACAATGAAACACATGTTTTGTCATTCAACTTGCTAGAATTTTAGATGGGCTGCAAAAATATGATTGTCATGATTACATAATCAAGTGCATGACCAAAATTTTCGATGGAGTTAAAGGAAATAGAAGTATTACGACGAAGATTTCGCACCTTCAACATTTTATATATCTCCCGCAAACGAAATGAAATTGATGATGTTTAGCTGAATTGCTAAAGTTTTTCACATGAAACTGTTTTCTGTTGGTTACTCCCTCCGTTTCATTTTAGTTGTCGTTTTAGGTTTTTCCACATAGATTAAGAAAATATTTAATTTTACATATTTTCAAAATAAAAACACAATTATCTATACACCTAACCACATTTCAACCAATAAGAAAAATAAAATGATATATAAATCATTAAATTTTACATTAAAATTATAAAATAATATTTATTTTGAAACGAAAAATTTATCCTATAACGATAAATAATTTAACACAGAGGTAGTATTATATTTCGACTTGAATTATCAGACTACTGATTTATACAATAAACATTTTGATGTAAAAAGGATGCTAGTACGATACTTTTCAATAAATGCGATTTTAAAATCGTGTCGGGAGGAAATTAAAGCACCTGATTATGGGGAAGAAAATTAAAGAGGAAACTAATAGAACTTTCTGTCGTGTGGTTCCTAGAAAAAGAGAGCATTTAAAAGCTTAAACCGTTCTTAGTTCACAGGCTATATATACCTACCCAACTAAAAAACAAAAGATGTGTGATTGATTTTAGTTTTGCTTTATCGCAAAAAGTTTCCCACGTTGTAGGACAATCGCTAGCACTTTCCTTATGGTTTTTGACCCTACCCGACTAACTACGCAATCGTAGTCGCGTTAGACACACAACCTACTTAATGTATTGATCTTATTAATCACATGCTTTAAAACCTAAGTGTGTTAATAAAGAAATCTTTACATAATCTAATTGATGTAATTTCTTATACTAATTATTACTTCATCTTAGGTGAAGTGATAAGAACATGAGTGGCTGATAATTATATTTGTGATTAAATAAAAATTAATATTCTCTTTTAGTGTTTGGCGTACAAAAACATGGAAGATAACTTCTAAAATGCTGAACTAAAAATTAAAACCAATCAACTAAAGATAAATCGCAAAATAAACTCAAACTAAAAATCTTATGAAATAACCCCTTAATTTTAATTTCGTTAACGTCTGTTACCCTCCGTCTAAAATACCGTGACGGAAGGTGACATTTGTTAATGGTTTACAAATTGAGGGTTTATAATCATGAAAACTTAGTTGAGGGATTTTTTTACGATTCAAATATAGTTGAGGGCTTTTATCACTAAAACTCATTAACTGTTTTTAAAACTTTATTATAATTTATGCAATGTTTAAAATTGATTTATAAACCTAAACTACTTTATAAAATTTTATACATTATATATCAATTTATAACCATTTTATAAAAATTCATAAATATTATAATATTTTAACAAATGATTAATAAGGTTTCATAAAGCAAGAATAATATATTCTAATAGGACAAAAGTACAACATATTGGTTCGGAAATCAATGAAAAAATAATAACTTCTGTATTATTTTGCAGAGTATGTGAAAAGTATGATTTGAATGTCGGAAATAATGGAAAGAGGAAAAAAAGATTGGCATCATACTTTAAACAAGAAAATTGACTTCATGAATTAATTATTGTTAACACTATTTAAAACCTAATAAAACTTAAAAAATTTAAATACAACGTCGCCATTGTCAAATAATTGTAATTGATTTTCTTTTTAACCAATTGTCTTTCTCTTTGACCTAATAAAACCGATTGTATTTCTCTTTGACTTCACAAATTAATTATCGTCAACAATGTTTTCAACATTGTCAAATAATTTGTATTTGACAGCGGTGACAGTGCATTTAAAAATTTAAGTTATATTAAGTTTTTAAATATGTTGACGTTAGTTAATTTATAAATACAACATTCCTACTTCGAGTAAGAAGTTAATGTTTTGTTCATATTTTCATTATTTCTCACATTCGAGTCATACTTTCTACTTACTCTGCAAAATATTAGATGGTTATTCTTCTTCTTATTGATTTTTAAACTAATATTTTATAACTTTGTCCTATTGCGATCTATTATTCTCTCTTTATGAAGTTTTATCAATCATTTGTAAAAACATGAAAATATTTATAAATATTTATAAATCAGTTATAAAATTGATAAAATAATATATAAAGATTTATTAAGTGGGAATCTTAAAATCTTTGTAACGATTTTGGTATATCGTGGTGAAGAAAATCATTTAAAAGGTATTAGATTTGTGTTAAATAATAATTTATTATTGAGATTTTATTAGAAATAGAAATATATATTCAATATTTTTTAAGGAATAGTTCACCATAGAATTCACACATGAAAATATTGTGACTTCTGTTTTAATAGGTAACTAGATTCTGATCCGCGCGGTTGCGCGGATAATTTATATTTATATTTATAATTTATAATTTATGTTTTTAAATTAAAATTATATAAGGAGTTATGTTAAATAACAGGAACCTTGTTAAATGTACAAATGAAATGGAACGTAAAATAAGTTATGAAACAATATATTAATTAATTATGTTAAGCATAAATATATGAGTTATATTGTTTGTAATTATCAAATTAAATCAAAGGAAAGATCTTTAGAGAGATTTTGTTTTAATATTATAGATAAATAACATATATTTTAATTACAACATATTCAATAGGTCCAAATTAAAATCATGCCACTGTAAAATTCAAATAGGACTGTGTTTTAATATAATATATATATATATATATATATATATATATATATATATATATATATATATTTGTATTCTCTAACATTAATAAAGAATTCTGAGTAAAAAGGTCACAACAAAAGGAAAAGTGGGGGAGAAATTTGTTTATAGATTACAGATCATGCACATATAACATTCGGTTCTTTACAAGACTTTTTTTATAAGAAAAATCAGAAGATGTCTTTTGAATTATTTAATCGCAACATCAATGACCAGTATATGACAAAAAAAAAAGACCAGTATATGACAAGAAATAATGCAAAAGAAATAGCAATTTTTAAACTGTAACAAATGTGGCTCATATTATTAGCCTAACTTTTAAGACAGACAAGAAAGGCTAATGTTGATTATGTCGAATGGCGACATTACACGAAACAGATTGGCATATAAAGTGTCTAATACTCGTTTTTCATGTTGTCCTGTTAAAATTATTTAAGGAAATTATACTGTTTTTATTTGTGTAAAATCAGCTTTTCCTTTCTACAATCACATGAGATAGAGAAAATCATTAATTCGTAATGCTCTATCCATAATTCATGACTATCTATAACAGACTTATTAATCAACAATATAGATTATGAGTTTGATTGGTTAAAGTTGTGTCAATTTATGTTTTGGATTTTTAGCTGTGCTTTGAATTTTTTTTTGTTGTGATTTTAGTTTTTGGCTGTGGAATAAATGCTGTGTATTTTTTTACTGTAGCTCCAAAATTTTGCTGTGATTTTGTGTGTTATAAAACTCACAAAATTATTAATAAATTTCTAAAGTATTGTTTTTCGCTGTGATAATATAAATGTCTACGCAAATCTCTAGATTGATTTCTAAAGTTAATATATTTCCTGTTATAATGTTTTGGTTTTAGATTTAATTGTAAAATTTAAAGCATAATTGTTTCGAAAGAAAACTGTAGACGATAGTTTCAACAGCCTCTTCCAATCACCTTCTATATAAATTTAAATCCGAACTATAACAGTTGGTAAGTCAATACTGACATAAACTGCATGACTACAAATCTTTGTCATAGTTATATTAGTCTAATAATCACGAGAAAGATTTAGAATACAGTAGTTGCCTTTTAATTTAATGGATAATTTACTGGAAAATGTCTCTATATGTTATCTAGTACTGGATTCATTATTGTTTTGCAATATATGTGGGGTACCAAACCCCAAGAAAAATCAGGATTTTCTAGATAACCATTTTTCTTATTTTGTAGTGGAATGGACCAGCATAATTCAATCCGGTCGTTTTTTATAAAGGCCAATTGAAAACAGACCCTACCTTATGTTTTAGCATTTAATGTAATATGTTTTCTTACAGATCAGATTTAAGAATGCTCATGGAAATCTCCTTAGTCCAACTATTTAATTAATGTTTCATTAATGTTTTTAAACCAAAAGATCAAACCCAAAACATCTTTGGTCTAGTTCATCACCCTTATACCAGCCGGAGACCCATATCAGGGCTGTGCAAAAAATCGAACTCAAAAATTCAGCCGAACCAACCAGAAAATTTAAATCTTTATTGAACTAATTATGACATAAAAAAATTGAATAGATATTGTTTTAAGGTATTATAAATCTTGGATTTACCCGAACAAAGTATAAATTCAAACAGATATCTAAAAATTTGAAAAGAAAAAAAACAAGAAAAATATCAAATCTGAACGTAATACCGGAAAAGTATTTAAAACATTCTAGATCTCAATGAATACCTCAAATAAGAATTTGTTACATGAGTAATTAATTTAAATAGTAAGGTTAACGTTTTTTCATATTTAGTTAAATATTATTTATTTATGTTTTGACAATTATATTGAAGTTTAAGTATATATAAGTTTGTTTGTAAAGTTTAAATAATCAATATTATTTTATTTAAAAGTTTAAAATATCAAAATCCAAACTAGAACTAAACCTAAATTTAAAACAATTTTAGCCAGGTTTGCGATGCGTTACTATATTCAAACTAAACACTAATAAATCTAAACTAAATCTGAATTGAAGTTTAAAAATATCTCAACATGCCTAAATGTTAGGTCTCAAAAACCATAACCTGATTGAATCGAACCCGAAAATTTAAACAGACCCTAATGTTATAGTGTAGACATTATATGACTCATTGTATATAATGTTTTGTAGATAGTCGTAGTCGGCCATCCTAAAAGAAGAAACGTTTTAAACTCTTTAGTCCAATCACTAAACCTATACCAATTCTGGTCCAGCTTATATTATCCTCAGAACATCAAAACCTGAATTAGTTAAGTAGGATGAATTATTGAGACTTAATTTAAGCGGTTTAGTCAAATCCATTGGAAGACTTATGGCCCACAAGGAAAATGTTAAAAATAACGAACCATTTTGGACCCTACATCAGTCTTAGCATGTGACAACTTAACCGACTTATTATACAACATTAACGACCCCACTTGCTGCACTAGGAAGACAGCGAGTGGCAAACTATATTGTTGCCGATTTAAGACAGCAGGTGGCAAACGATCTATTCACGATTTTCCTGTCTTTTTCGATGTTTTCTACATTAGGTATGCAAGTATGTAAACATAGTTTTAGGTGTGCAAGTATGGGGTTTTTTACTCCAAATACCTTGCGATACCAAACTTTCTGATGGTTATCCTATTTGATTCGGAATCTAGAAATTCTAGTTATTTGGAAGAAATAAAATATTATATAACAGTATTTTCTGCATCTAAATTAAGTAAATTACAAAAGAATACATTATAGACCTGGAGTAGTGGATACATTATGTAGAGCTGGACAAGGAAGGATTTCCGGAAAAAAAACTAGAATTCGTGATATACTCCATTCCTGTCGAATAGTTAGAATTGTGATTTGTTTCAATCCAAACTTTTTGGATATCTGACAATCTAGATATTCACAATCGTTTTCAATATTCATAAATTATTCAATCCAATGGGTTGATAAAATAATAATATATATCACTAAAGATCAAATAGATATGTCATTTTAACATCATAATAAGATAACAAATAATAACATGTTAATGAGAATCATAAAGATAAATCAAATAACTTAACATTGGCAAGCAAATAAAAAAATCATATGTTAAAACTAAAATTTCAAAAACAAATTAAAATAAGAAAATTTATTAATTATATTAGAAGATATATAAAATATAAAGATATATAATTATATTACATATTTAGATATATACGGGTCGGATATTCAGCTTTGAAAGTAGTATTTTTGATTTGATTTGTTTTCTACGAATATTACATTTTAGATTTTCTTTGATCAGAAACTTTACAGTTATCCAGATTTTTTTAGATCGAATCGAAATGAATAACATATCGAATCAAAGCTATCGAATAAACACAACTTAATCGTAAAATACAATTAAGCTGCGAAAACTTTTAAAGTTGAGATATGAAAACTGCAAAATGATTTTAAAAAAGTTTTTTTTTTACGCATGAATAAATTTTGAAAGAGAAAGGAAAACAAATTATATATATCAAATATTCTCTATACTTATTTTGTTATAAGAAATAACAAATATAAATAACTAAATTATTTATTACCAAATATAAAAATAAATTAAAATTATTATAAACACTTCAGTTCTTGTTATAAATATCTTTATTTCAAGTACGCTTATATAACATCTTATGTTATTATAAAATCAAATTAAGTATACTTATTTATTTCATAATTATTCATTGTTTAAAATTTATCAGTGTGTAATTAAGAGTTTAAAATTTCATTGTTACATAATTAAAAATATGAAACTTTTGATTCCAAAAATAATCTACTAAATCTCATTTTTGTTTTTTTACTTTTTAGCTAAAACGCATACTTGCATTTTTGCATTTTTCTGTTGCACAAATTCTTTTGATTGACAAAATACTTACAGAATCGCGTATATGTTGTATCACCTTTCGCAAAATACTTACAGAATCACAGGTTAATATCACCTTTCGAATGTGTACTCTTTTCCATGGTCGACCAGTTAATGAGAGACCGCTGCTCTCATTCCCTTCTTTGTCAGTAAGCCATTTTTCTCTTCTGCAACTCTATTTTTCTTCTTTAATTCTTTTTTTTTTTGTAATAAGTGGTTTATCTACAACTTTGTAAAATAAATGGTTGAATCTTAACATATTTATCCTTAAGAAAATGTCAAATGAATCATTCAACGTTTCTTATTTTTCTATCTTGTAAAATAAAAATTCAAATAACTGTACTGTTCCGGTTCACAACAGTTTGTTGCAAATATTATCATCCATTTTTTGGGGTGTAATCTTACAATTCATAGTCTAAATGAATGCTTGCAATTCAGCATAAGAAAACAGACTATGTGATAGATTCTTAGCACCGATCACTTTTATCCTTCTATACTTTTTTAGGAACATAAACACCCCATGTCTAGAAAATCATCACTTTTTCTAGAAATTATCTGTGTAACAATGTCTTTATGAACCGATGCAAGGAACATGTAGTGTTTATATTTTAGAGTCAGCTAATATATCAAATTCTTACAAAAGTGGTGGAAAAAAATAAAACCAATATCATTAGAAAAAAAAATAAGATTCAATAGAATTTGAGAAACAACCTACTGCCGCTATTTCAAATTGTATGATGTTTTAGCTAAATACAAACAAAAAAAAACTAGTCTTTTTTTTTTCTTTTCTTAAACTGTAGCATTAAAATGTAAAATAAAACTAATTTAACCAATTATAAAAAAAAATTAAAAACAACAATGGTCATATAATTTTCAATATGACTAAGACTAATATAAAAATATTAAAACATCATACATTTTGGAACATCGAAAAATTCTTCAAAACATCTAACATTTTAAAACGAATAGAGTATTTGGTAGAAACAGTAAAATTAAAACATCTTCATTTCCACTTTACTTTCACTTCAAACACTATTTTGAGTAAAATAATCATCAACCCTCACTACAAGAAAACATCAATATACTGAGGGACATTCCGAGGGAAAATGAGTTCCTCGGAATATTCAGAGGAAATTCTGAGGGAATTCCGAGGACCCAAAAATTCCGTGGTTCCTCGGAATTTCCTCGGAATATACCGACGAAATTCCGAGGACGAGCAAATCCGTCAGAAATTTCTGAGGCTATTCCGAGGAACCTTCGTTCCTCGGAAAAAACCGTCGAAAATCCGAGGATATATTATAGCCGTTAGATAGCCGTTGGGGATTTGACTAAATTCCGAGGAAATTCCGAGGAACTAGCCGTTGTCGTCGGAATTTCCTCGGAAATTCCTCGGAATTATCGGCAGATTTCATCTATAAATACTACCACCCCTCATCCTTTTCATTCACTCCATATCATCATCCTCTCACATACTATATTCACACACGAATTTGATTGAAAAATTCATGTCTTCTTCTAACTATTATCGTTCTTGGATCGATCGACCTCATTTGGATCCTAACACGAGATTGCTTACGGAAGAGTACCAAAGAGGTCTAAGCGAATTCATGGCGAAAGTTCAACAACTACCGGAAGCAAAAACGGGTATGTTAAGATGTCCTTGCTCTACTTGTAAAAATAAAAAGGTTATAAAAGAGTTAGATGTTTTGACTCATTTATATTTGAGAGGGTTTACACGAAGTTATAAAATTTGGTATCATCATGGGGAAACTGATTATGAATATGGTAGTACTAGCGAACCTCAGACTGCGGATAGGTTAGAAGAACAAATTAGAACGGGTGTAGATTATGGTATAGGTACATGAGCAGATGGTAAATGATCATTTTAGAGGGGAAGATTTACCTAATGCAGAAGCTAGGAGATTTTATGATATGTTGGATGCTGGAAAGCAACCTTTGTACGAAGGCTGTAGAGATGGTCATTCAGCTTTATCATCTGCAACAAGACTGATGGGCATTAAAACAGATTATAATTTGGCTAAAGATTGTGTGGATGCGATTGCTGATTTTGTAAAAGGTATTCTACCTGAGGATAATGTAGCCCCTGGTTCATACTACGAGGTTCAGAAACTGGTAGCTGGTCTTGGTTTATCTTATCAGGTAATAGATGTATGCATGGATAACTGCATGATTTATTGGAGGACGACGAAGAATTTCATCTATCCCAGCTTCAAACCGAGATCGACTCCACTTCGACGGCCTCGGTATCCCTGTCCATAGCTCGAATCAACGAGATTGTTGAATCGGTAAGATGTTTTTATAAAAATTCAATTAATTTATTTTTTATTTTTATTTTATAATAATTTCTATTATTAAAATTTGTTTATTTTTTCTTTCAGTCGCTTCCAAAGAAGAAGGGACGTTTGGTCGGTTTGGGTCATCGAGCCAAATCAGTTCCTCCTTCTACATCACAACCGCCTCTTGATCCGATGGTTATGGAGCAGCTGCAGGACAAGGATAACCGCATAGCTGCGTTAGAGACGAAAATGGCGGAACAAGAAAAGGGATGGGAGGAAACGAGAAGGGTTAACGAGCGCATGATGGAGATGATGAGGAGGATGTACTCGAACGAGCAGTTTCCGTAGTTTTTTTTTCGAAAACACTGAATATTTTTTTTTCAAAAACTTTGAATGTTTTTTTTATTTGTACAACTCTAACTATTATCTACTATATTTTCAATTTGAAATTTTATTTTATATTTTCGAATTTTAATTAAAAATAAAATAATTTATAATTTTGCTAAAAAAAAAATCATATTTTAGGAATTCCGAGGAAGCCAGTTCGTCGGAATTTTTCGACGAACACGGCCTTCGGAAAATTCCGAGGACCACCTTTCGTCAGAAAATTCCGAGGACTCTAGTCCTCGGAAATTCCGACGGACTTGTTCGTCGGAAATTTCTGACGAAAGGGGGTCCTCGGAATTTTCCGAAGGCCGTGTTTTCAAATTTTATGTTAATTTTTGTTTGTTGGTCTCGAATCTAAATTTAAAATCTAGCCCTAGAAATATATACATCTTTGTATGCATTGTACAATCATGGTTAGAAAACCAACCTATATGTGTTCAAATTATTCATATATTAATGATTTATAATACTGTCCAAACAAATTACTTCTTTACATTTTTATGATAAAAGTATTAGATTAAATGATGAAATAGACTTTTGAGAAGTTTACTTAGTAGATTTTTTGAAAAGTCTTCACCCAATAGACTTTTCAATTAAATCTAAATTTTAAAATGATAGAACCGTAAAATAATTTTTGATATTTTTTTGAGCTACAAGAGATAAATGATAATTTTACTAATCATTTATGCTCTTTTTTGCATTTGATAGAATATTGAATCTATTTGCATTTGTATTAAAATTATAGATAATATTTTGGAAATCCCCCAATTTAAATTTACTGGTTCTTTTTCGACACTGCAATTTGCACACAGTTCCAATATAAATATATGTTTGAATATAAATAGTTGAAGTCTTTTTAACAATCTGCAAGATTGTAAGATTTTTCCACAGTTTTATGGTTATAAATCTGCACATTTACTATTATTTTCAAAGATATTAACTTACATATCATTCGTTGTAAATTATTATATATAATGAATATATCGATGTTGTACAAACATTACGAAGAAGATTTGTTACTAGAAGAACGAAAAAAATATTTAGTGCATATTTTCACAACGAATATGATTATATATACTATAATCCTTACGGACTAAAAAATTGTTAAATTGGTAAGAAGGAAGCAGATCACAAATATTACAATGGTCAGAATATCTACTTATGTCCATTGATGAGTGTAAAGAATTATAAAGGAGTGGTCTTTTATTAAACCTAGGCAGACCATTTCTAAACCGGGAGAGTTGCAGTCCCAAAACTTTAAACCAATCTTCAGAACCCATGCTTTCCATTAAACAGTTATTTCTCTAAAACAAGTTGCATTGAAATACTATTAACATAAAGAAAGAATTTGTAGAACTAATAAAAAGAAAAAATAAAAGTTTTAGTTCATGTTTTTTCCTCTAAATAATATCTTTCAAGTTATTAGTTTGTATTATAATATGGTGGATAGGAGTATAACGTTAATCAAATTGGCACCAATCATTAAGGAATCATGAAAGACACATTCGAACGGGCTCAAATCGACGCATAAACAAAAAAGTTTGGAGTAGATTAATAAAAACAAATTTAGCGGAAAGGTTTGCAGAATTTATACTTGACATTCCTATACTTGCGATCGAAAATAAAAGTTTAGTCAAAGAATTACCAAACAAAATCGATATTCGTGTACGAATATATTTTTATATTTTTCTATAAGCTATGATATTTTTCTAAGGGCTAAGGACTCTTGTAACTTTAGTGACATAATCTCGTTCCTATTATAGAAAATAAGTCTTTAATTTGTCTTCATACATTTGTTTCTCTTTATCTTCTTAGATATTCTATAATTAATCATTGCAGTTTAGTATAATTAATCATTGCAGTTTCGTAAGGACTTAAACATTTCGGAAATTTAATGATATTTTCTCCGCTTTATAAAATTTTAAAATATGCAATTTGTTTGAAGAATGTCAGGGCAATCTTAGATCAAATGAAAGATATATAAAAATTTAATTCAATAGATTCATTGCGCTAAATTCATACTTCTTGTGAAGGTATGTTTAGAGTTTATAAATCACATTTTTATAATCGTTTTGATTTTGTTATTAACATTTTAGCAACAAAAAGATCAAGAGTGATGATGTAATGGTTGACAACTCAAAGATTTTTTTTGAACAACCAAATGCATTAACTTAAATAAAGTTTAATACGAACCGAACTAAAAAGAGCGCAAGACATTCTTTGCGAGCCTATCGGCGACAGAGTTTAGATATCTAGAAACAAAAGAAAATTTAAGATATAAATTAATAATTTAGAGAAAAAAATATAGAGATATGTTAATTTTATAGAGATTATGAAATACCTAATCTCTATATAGAGAGATGCAAAAGTATTGCATAACTTATGAGTTTTTAGTGTGAAAAAATTTAAGGTTTTAAAATATTTTTCTTAAAAAAATAATAAGACGGGTTATTCTTATTATTGAATTTTTATTCTTACGTTCATGAGATCTTGATTTTGTGAAACTCGATTTTTATATTTGATATCAGAGTTTTTCCAAGAGATGGGAGGGATTGTGTCAACGACGGTCATACCTAACGGTGAAGGCACAACTTTGATTCAATCCCTCATACTTACCGCCACAAATTATTAGGTTTAGGCAATAAAGATGAAGATTACACTCAAAGTACACAAAGTTTTAGAAGCCATAGAAGGAGACCAAACCAAGGGAGATAAGAATGAAATGGTTGTTGCTTTACTATTCCAATGGATACCGGAAGTTCTTATTCTCCAATTCTGTGAGCTTGACAAGGCAAAAAAGTATGTGAGGCCATTGAAGCAAGAGATGTGGGAGCATAGAGAGTTATACAAAATGTGATGAATGAATTTGATCGATTGAAGATGAAAGATAATGAAACAATCGATGATTTTGGAGGAAAGTTATCGGAATATCATCAAAGTAAGCAGCCCTGGGAGTAAGTATCGAAGAATCAAAGCTAGTGAAGAAGTTTTTGAAGAGTCTTCCTCGAAATAAACACATACATATTGTGGCCTCTCGTGAACAAGTTTTAGACCGCAATTGATGCGACCCTAACTAACATCATGGACCAATGTATGAAAATCAGGTATGAAAATCAGGTACGAACCGGCTAGGCAACTGATCATAGCTTAGCTTAATGGGATGTTTATGGGCCTTATCAGTTTGATCCATGAAGTTCTAGACCGGGAGAAGCTAATGGGCTTGATACAAAACATGGAAGCCTTGTTCTAATTAAGAAATATGTGTTTGAGATTATTCAAAAAATACCCAACAAGAATCTATAATTCATGGTCGAATAATATATCAATCTGACGGCAATTCGTTGACCGTTGACCATGCGAAAGGACTCGGCCAGCTGAATAGTCATTCGTTCCAAACCTTCCAACTTTGGTCAAGTCATCATTTCTGGTTAAGTCTTCTATGTTTACGAGTTTGTTAGTTTCTTTGTTTGATTAGTTCTTTTGTATTCCAACCTTTTGTATTTTATGCCTATAAGGCTTGCTTTGTATTATTTCAAATCATTCAACTTTTTAATAAAAACATTTCCTTTTAACTTGTTGAATCATTTGTTCTTCATTGAACATCTTATCTTTTGAGTCTTTGGAGTGTGTCATATCTTCGGGCTTAGAAGTTGGTAGTATCAAGAGACTTTCCGCACCTCTTGTGTCACCTTTCGATCCACATCCCTTGATCGTTTGTGCTTTCTAGCTCATTCGGTGTAAGCCTTAGCTAATTTACCAACCTTAGAGTGATCCTCCAATTCAAGACGTATCATGTGGTATCAGAGCCACTCTGAGGTTTGGAGTTCTTCACAAGACATTCGTAACTCTTCATCTTCTAAGAGATCATATGTGTCTTTTGGACTACTGAAGTGAAACCATGACGAGAAGCCAACCATTCTTAACTCTTCATCTTCTAAGAGATCACCTGTGTTTGGATCTGATCAAACATGAAGAAAAGGCAGCACGTAAAGCACACGAAGAAAAGTTGCGAGAATGGAGGTACAACAAACGTACAACCGAGATGATAGCACAATATGAGCGTGACCAAGAGGAGGAAGACAAGAAGTCACGACCTGAGAGAGACAGTCAAAGAAGGTACACGAATCTTCCTTGATTCTTGTTCAACGAGAGTTAAACCGAGCAGTCCAAAGAAGGCAGTCAAAAAGCCACAATCGAAACAACTTGTTGAAACTCCATCGGCCATAACTCAAGAGAAGAGAAATGAGTTTTTTTTTAGAGATGGCTGGAGATTTTCAAGGCTAAGATCCATCAAAGGATCACAAATCCACGTCTATCTCCAGTGTTGGAAGAAGATCAAGAGGCCAAAGATATCGAACCGGAGCTATAGACTGTTTATGTCCGAGAATAATCTATGGACGACCATCTGCATCAAAAGGAAGAACCAGAGGCTGTAAGTGTTCTCTTGGATTTCAAAAAGTTGGCTGAAAATGTGGTTAATAGTGGACCAGAAGTTGATCATGAAAAATATCTCACAACCGCTTATGCTTCAAGTGATATTCTCGGTTCTTTATCAAGTGATAATCTGGTTCAGACATTCGTTTGCAAGGAGTACGACCCAGTAGAGCTACTGAGGTCTGAAGAAGGTTTACAACACTTCATATTTGAGCTTGGAACTGGGGCGTGTGTGCACATGAACAATAGAAACACCTTGGCTGAGCAAAACCATGTCGGTTCATTCATCCTAGAAAGTCTGAATATGAAGACAAATCATTTTAAAGGAGGAGGGGATGATGCGACCCTAACCAGCATTATGGACCAATGTATGAAAATCAGGTACGAACCGGTTAGGCAACTGATCATAGCTTGGCTTAATGTGCTATTTATGGGCCTTATCGGTTTGATCCATGAAGTTCTAGACCAAGATAAGCTAATGGGTTTGATACAAAACATGGAGACCTTGTTCTAATTAAGAAATCTGTGTTTGAGATTATTAAAGAAAGGCCCAACAAGAATCTATAATTCATGGTCGAATAATATATCAATCTGACGATAATTCTTTGACAGTCGACCATGTGAAAGGACTCGGCCAGCCGAAGAGTCATTCGTTCCAAACCTTCCAACTTTGGTCAAGTCATCATTTCTGGTTAAGTCTTCTATGTTTAAGAGTTTGTTAGTTTCTATATTTGATTAGTCATTTTGTATTCCAACCTTTTTTATTCTATGCTTATTATATAAAAGCTTGCTTTGTATTATTTCAAATCATCAAACTTTTTAATAAAAACATTTTCTTTTAACTTGTTGAATCATTTTTTCTTCGTTGAACATCTTATCTTTTGAGTCGTCGGAGTGTGTCATATCTTCAGGCTTAGAAGTTGGTAGTATCAAGAGACTTTCTGCACCTCTTGTGTCACCTTTCGATCCACATCCTTTGATCGTTTGTGCTTTCTAGCTCATTCGGTGCAAGACTTATCTAATTTACCAACCTTAGAGTGATCCTCCAATTCAGGGCGTATTAGCAATGCCACAAGTTTTGAAGATATCATAGGACGTCTCAAATCTTATGAAGAACGTATTGGTGAATAAAAAGAAGATCCTTAAGATTAAAGAAAATTGATGTTTGCAAGCATGAATTCTCAAACGCACCAACCAAACCATAGTTATGACATCGATTTTAGAAACAGAGGAGAGGTGGAGATGTTTTTTACATAGGAAGAGGTCGTGGTAAGTTTGGTGGAGATAGAGATGCATCGTATATCACATGCTTTATATGTGATAAACTTGGACACTATCCTTCAGACTGCCCGGATTGATTGCTTATGTTACAAGAAACATAAGAGAATGATAACAGTGCCATACAAGAAGATGATGAACCTATGATACATGAGATCGTATATGTAGACGAAGAAGAGTTGTATCAAGCAAATACGACTCAAACATTAGTGGAGAAAATGTTTGGTACCTTGACAATGGTGTTATTAACCACATGACTGGTGATAGAAGATACCTTAGACAACTTGATGAGACCATAACCGGAAAAGTAAAGTTTGGAGACAATTCGCAGATAGACATCAAAGGCAAGGGGTCTATTGAGTTTATTGATTGAAATAGTGAGCCATGAACGATGACAGAGGTCTATTACATATCAAACTTGAAGAGTAACTTTATCTCCCTTGGAAAATCCACATAATCAGGATGTGATATGAGATTAAGAGGCAAACACTTAACTATTCATAATCTTGACGAAAAGTTGATCGTCAAGGAAAATAGGTCCAAAAAATAATCTACACGAAATATGCTTGAGATTCAAAA